>LGRX02004596.1:0-58236 GCA_001247695.2 Cymbomonas tetramitiformis | reverse complement strand
CTCCACATGACGCGACGAGCATTCAGATGACACGCGCGCTCCACATGACGCAACGAGCATTCTGTTGACATGCGCGCTCGACGTGACGAGACGAGCATTCAGATGACACGCGCGGTCCACATGACGCGACGAGCATTTAGATGACACGCGCGCTCGACGTGACGCGACGAGCATTCAGATGACACGCGCGCTCGACGTGACGAGACGAGCATTCAGATGACACGCGCGCTCGACGTGACGCGACGAGCATTCATGTGACGATCAGATGCAGGGCGCACCTGATGCCTGAAGTGAGCGTGACGCCATGGCCGCTGGCAGCGCTTGCGGCATGCGCTCGTCCTGGGCAGTTTGCAACGCAATCGACTTCAGTGGAATTCGAAACAGAGTACGGTTGGGGGGGAGCGGGGAGGGCACACTACCGAGGCCAATGGTGCGGCATCATGTGGCATCATGTAAGGCGCAACCATTCGACCTTCAGCACAGTTGATTGGCGCACGCCAACTTTTGACGACCAGGGATGCTTGGCTTGCGCGGAGAGCCAGTTGGGGATGCAACCTGCAAATCTGCTCCTGGACTGTTGTGCACATCGGCCGGAGGCCCATCTGCTATTGGGAGGGCATCTTGGGTGGCACCCTTTGCAGCGAAAGCCACCACATGAAGTGCCAACGTGAAGAAGCGCGACACGTCAGGTTACGTTAGCGCGACATCGCTGCTTGCATTTAGTTGTGTGTATATATGGTATTCGCTACCGTGCATCGCCAATGCTACCTTGTACATGCCCTGGTCGCGCCAGGAGACGCGTCTGGAGACTGTCCGCGCGGGGAGACGCGTCGCATTGTCAGGCGCGGGCCGACTTGCGAGCGGACGCCTCTGTGCTTGGCACACGCCGTAAGTGCGTTGTGGTAAAACGGAGTTGATTTCCCCGCGAAAAATAAGCGCAAAGACTGATCGAACACACTTCATCTTCCTCTCTCGCTGGCCGACTCAGTCATGCTTCTTCATCACGCCGCACAAAGTATCATCATGTATGCAGATAGCCGGCACAACGTGGTAGCGTATGTTTTGTTAAAACACCGTGCACTACTACTCTGATTCTGTTGGTATAGCGTATTGGTCGTGTCGATCGACATCAACATTGACCACGGTCTTTTCCTTATATCTCGCATAGATTACAGGGCAGGTCTCACTCGATGTTCGGTGCAGGAAACAGGTTCCTATCGTGGAGGGTCCTGATTTGGGAGCAACTTCTGCGCTCTTGTCCGCCATCTGTGCCGTACGTCGTATGGTGATCATGTGCGTCACGTCACATGTGCGTCATGTTTTGAACAAGCGGGGATTACTCGGTCAGCGCATAAAACCAGCGCACATGTAGGATGTGCACAGATGTTCCATGGGCCGTGCATACCAGCATCCGGGATATCCGGTTCGCATACGCAGCCTGGTAGGCTGACAGCACCCGCAATTTCCTTTCAGTATCCGCCAGCTGCTCTGTGAGTTCTTTATGCATCAGTCTTCTCCGTCCCCTCGCATCAAGTGGTGGGGTCTGCTGCTGCTGCTGCCTCTGCAGAGCGGCGGCGTCTGGCCTAAATAACTGCGTCTCATCCATCGCTTCTGCTATCCAGGCGAGAAGCAGCCGTGTGTGGAGATCCTGCATAGCCCCAGTGCATGCCCCACATCCGCAAGCCTTGTGTCACTTACAGGCATCCCCACCCTGCTTAAACCCCACACCACATTCGGGAACGTTGTTGGCATATTTCATGACGCGCCCCTGGCATTGGGATTTCTCTTCGAGTTTTGAGGCGACGGCAGAGTCCACGTCATGGTATTTTGTAAGCATTGCACCTTGCACTTACAGCATTGCTGTGTCATGCATGGACGGAGGTTCGACACCAAGCGCATGCGCACCACCAGTGTGAAATGCGACACACTTGACCATTTGGGAGCATTAGGTTGTTGGTAACAGGTTTTGTAACGTGACGCCAACTGTAAACTGGTATGGAAAAGAAAAAGAAAAAACCACGCCCTTCGGGCGTGTGAGTAAATTAATTTCCCCGGCCCTACTCTGGGCTGGTAAACTGGTATGGGTCTTACAAAACGAAGGAACTCGACGACGGCTCACACCTCCCGGCTCAGTTTCCAAGAACCAGGGGATTAAGTGACGGCTGATCCGGTCAAGTCAGCCAGTGAGTGGTAAACGGCCTAAGCGCCAAAATCCGGGTGGGAAGAAAGGCTCGACACAAAGGGTGGCTTGAACTGATTGTTCCTGCAGTGCATCAAGGCGGGCGCCGAAAGCCTGCGGGAGACTCCTTAGTTCCCTGCAAGAGCGCCCTTCAGTCATGGAGTGTGCGGCAGAGGAGCTGGCGTGAGGGAAGGAGTGCAATGCACGGCCAAGCCTTACCGCATGTTTCGACAGCTCGTTCACTGCCCACCGTTTAGACACCGCTAGATGTTCTTTGGCAACCTTGATCTCAGTTATTTCCACGACATGAGAGTGCCAGCCCTGGCTATCTCTCTGCGCGCACCCCGCAGACCGTCAATTAGCAGACGGAGGCGCGGTGCAGGCTATGGCATGAACCAGCAGGCGGAGGCGCGGCGGAGGCTATGGCATGAACCAGCAGGCGGAGGCGCGGCGGAGGGTGTGGCATGAACCAGTAGGCGGAGGCGCGGTGCAGGCTATGGCATGAACCAGCAGGCGGAGGCGCGGTGCAGGCTATGGCATGAACCAGCAGGCGGAGCGCGGCGGAGGCTATGGCATGAACCAGCAGAGGCGGAGGCGCGCGCAGGCTATGGCATGAACCAGCAGGCGGAGGCGCGGTGCAGGCTATGGCATGAACCAGCAGGCGGAGGCGCGGTGCAGGCTATGGCATGAACCAGCAGGCGGAGGCGGTGCAGGCTATGGCATGAACCAGCAGGCGGAGGCGCGGCGGAGGCTATGGCATGAACCAGCAGGCGGAGGCGCGGTGCAGGCTAGGACATAAACCAGTAGGCGGAGGCGCGGTGGAGGGTGTGGAAATGGACAGTGGATTATACTGTCATCCGTGAAAACTCATCTCATTCACGAAAATATTCAAGGCCATTGATGGTAGAAACGCATATGCTCGAACCTGCTGCCTGTTCTTATGCGCTGCCGATTGATCACGGGCTCGATGTACTGTGTCCCTGGACAACATCCGACATATGAAACAAGTCATCATGACACGCTGCAGTTAGATCATCCATTACCAACCACTAGGGAACCCATGAAGTGCCGGAGTTATGTCAATGTCGGGGGATAGCACCTTCTGCTCGATTTATGTTGTTCATAAACATATGCTGCGGCAAGAATGTGTGATATGCACGCCTCGTCGAGGTGATGGCGGCAGACATCAAAGAGATGCTCCTCACGCAGCCGACGGATCGCAGAGGGGTTCTTTCTATGCCACTTCTCTTTTACCATCTCCTCCATGCAACCCAGCCCAGAAGAGAGCGTCTGGACCACGCTCTCCATTGGAGGCCACTTCCGCAAAATCTTGCGATTGACGCGATTTCTGTAGAACATCAGTAGATCCTGCCAGATCGCAGATGCCGGCAACGTCAGTGCTCCTGGACAAAGCGCTCGTATCTTTTGCCAGCTAGCAGCCATAAGATGAAGCGCCTGTGTCTTGCCAGTTGGCATTTCCGAGACACGAAGCCCTCATATTTTGCCAGCTGGCATTCGTGCGACGGCGCGCGCTCGTGGCTTGCCAGCTGGCGGAAGCGTGGCTCCATTTGCCTTGCTTATCAATCATGCTAGCTCCTGCAGCTGAGCAGCATCTACCTCTAGGCTCACATGCGCCTGCGAATCAGGGAGTGGCCTGCTCCTAGATTTGTGACTCGGCCTACACAAAGAATGGCAGGCGTGTGAGCGCACTGAGCATCACCAACGAAGGGCTGACAGCACCACTGCGGACTCGGCACGTTTATGTGGTCAATTTTGGTGGGCACTGAAGTGAGCATCATCCATGAATTCTCACAACGAGCCTCACAGCCACTGATCTTCATAGCCACCGAACCTCACAGCCACTGATCTTCATAGCCACCGATCCTCACAGCCACCGTTTCTCACAACCGCTAATACGCACAGCCACCGATGCTCATAGTCACTGATCCTCACAGCCATCGATTTTCAAAGCCTGCCAAAAATCTGCTCAGCCAATGGTCCTCACAGCCACCGATGCTCACAGCCACTGACCCTCACAGCCACCGATTCTCACAGCCACTGAGCCTGAAGGGCGCAGATTTTCAGAGCCACTGCAGATCCTCACAACCACTGATTCTCACAGCTACACATTCTCAAAGCCAATGATCTGCACAGCCACTGTTCCTCCCACCGATTCTTATAGTCACTGATTCTCAAAGCCACCGATCCTCATAGCCACTGACCATCACAGCCACCGATTTGTAAAGCCACTGATCCTCACAGCCGCTGACCTTCATACCCACCGATCCTTACAGCCACTGATCCCCACAGCCAGCGATTCTAAAAGCCATCGATCCTCACAGCCACTGGCGTTCATCCTAGCACTGCAGCCTCACAATCAGAAATCCTCGCGCCCGGCAGCCGTCCCTTCGCAGTCTCCTATTAATGGATCCTACAGCATCACGGATATCGACAGCCTCAGGCTGCAGTGCGTGGTGGCCACGGCCAGCCACCTGAAATACTGTCCGCGCGTCACGTTTGGTCTTTAAAGTCTCGCAGATGGAGTTGCCTATGAGAGCGAAGATGAAATTGCTGATGATGATGTTGAAAAGGAAGAAAGATGAGACAGAAATCATGTGCTGCACCATCAAGTCGTTGCTGCTCAGCTCCCAGCCTGAAGTGTATACAGACTGTTCCCGTGGCACCCCACCAGCATAATACAGCATAATCAGTGAGCCCAGATTTGAACATGTCGTGAACCACGGCCGTCAACGAGACAGCATAAATCTCGCATAAATCTCTATGCAACAAATGCGTACCATCATGGACTGTCATAATGGCGTCGGGGCGTCATCATGACACCAAGGCATTCTCATCATTATCATCGAGATTGCAACAATCAAGATGGCACAAATGTATAGCAGGAGTATACGTTGTATATGTCTTGTGCTCTAAGATGAGAGGCGCATCGGTGGAGTGGCAAGATGGGATGCGCGGAACGACGAGGTGCGGTGGAGTGGCAAGATGGGATGCGCGGAACGACGAGGCGCGGTGGAGTGGCAAGATGGGATGCGTGCGGCGCAAAAGCACAATCCGGAGCAGCCCTCTCAACGATTGAGACGATCAAACTGCAACAGAATTGCGCCTGGCCATCGATTTGCCTGCGCCTGCTCTCAACGACGAGGAGCCACGCCGAAGGCTGCGCTGTGCACCCTGAGCTATCTCCCCAACCTACACGTGGCTGGCTGAACACACCCGTCGCGGGACCCAAGCATAAGCCAGCATGCCCTGACCATGATCCCGGTATCCTTATGGTGCACACCTGAAAGTCGTTACACAAGGCCCTGCGGCTCATCGCGCTCATGGCGGATGATATCCTCACAAAGGCTCTCGTGCGACCGCCGAATTGCAGGACATGGAGCGCTGCAAAGCTGGACATGATGGCCGCGTAAGCCGGCACCACGCACACAATCTCGTACAAACTCTTCCTGCGATCCCTCCCAGGGCTTCCCCCTTACACGGCCCCCGGCCTGTGCTGCGCGGCGAGGCCTGCCAACGAACAGCGCGGCGAGTGAAGGGGGCGGCGGTCCACCACATGCCAGTCACGCTGTGACTCTTGTCAGATGGTGTGTGCCACGTTGCACGTTGCAGCTCCGGTGAGGTGTGGCACGTTGTGCGCTGCGGCTTCGGCGATGTATGTCACACGGCGCGCTGCAGATCAGGCACTGTAAGCCGAGTTGTACGATGCAGAGCTACGAGGCGCAGATTAGGCAGTGTGAGGCGCGTTGCATGCTGCAGATCAAATGGTGCATGACGAGTTGTGTACTGCTGATTAGCCAGGTTGTGGCGTTTTGTTTGCCGCGGATCGAACGGTGCATGGCGCGTTGTTTGCTGCAGATCGGACGGTGCGTGGCGCGTTGAATGCTGCAGATCAGGCGGCGCGTGGCGTGTTGTCTGCCGACGATGAGGCCGTGTTTGGTGAATCATGTGCCGCAGCCAATGGCCCGGAGCTGATTCACAGCAATATCGCCGCGGTTGCCTGCTCACATATCGACCTGTATTCGTGCCGATCAGAAGAAGCAATCCAACCATTGCTTGCCCATGTACGACGACATGAGCTAGGTCAGCCGGGACAAAACATGACAATGGAATACATGGGTTGCACGGTCCACCCTCGCTGCGACAGAGGGTGACACTCGCTGTGAGGGTTGGGATGCCTGGCGGCCACCACACGGGGCGCACCGCATGCTCTCCCATATCACCGCGAGGCGTTCCTGCTTCGCGATGTAGACCAGCAGCTGAGAGAGCATCAGCATGATGTGTATCGCGTGGGATCTGAACAGCGTCCGCATGAGCCACGTCACGTGCGCCACCGTGGCCACGTCCTCGGTGTAGCGCACAAGCCCCTCGTTGTCCTCAGGCAAGCCCCAGGCAGCGGGCCTGTCCTGGGCGAGCGGTGTGGCGAGGCTGCCGTCGGAGGGAGCGCGGCTTGAGAGGAAGAAGTTGGCTTCCGCGTAGAGATCGTTGTAGATCGGGTAATTGACGTCCATGTGCGCCTGGAATGTGACGGAGCGCAGAAACAGGTACACGAGGCTTCCTCGCATCACAGAGCACACCGAGCTGAGTAGCACGGCGGCGTCCAAGACGTGCGCAAGCAGCAAGTTGCGCCAATAGATGCCTCCTCTGTATCTGTTCCGCATCCCTCCTGGCTCATGCAACCAGCGAATGCGAATGAAGGCAGCATTGAACACTGCACACTGCATGAAAAGTGATCAACAACCGTCCTACCCAACTATGTGATGCTCCATTGTGGCTGTGGGAGCTGCGCTTCTTTCAGAGGACCCCCCCCCCTCCACTTGGGAAGCAGAAGTCAGCCTATGATTTTCATACAAGGAAGATAGGGTCCGATGTATTGACACAAACTTCGAATTCGTACTAAATGAAGACTTCGTACAGACCACAACCAACCTTGTGGCCGTGAGCATAACAAGAGGCAATCAGCACAAGCCGCGCTAAACAACAAGAAAGCAGTACCCGTGCTTAGAGAAGTAGACAAAGCAACGAGCAGCTGCGCAAGTAGTGCACAGCGGATTTGCGGAGGAACCGTATCCCCCAAACCCAGACCGAAACTCACGACCCACCACTGGGCCCAAGGAGAGATCGCATTCTACACCGAGGGGGGTCAACAGTCCTCAGACCCAACGCAGCAGAGGCGGATTTTCTTTTTTGTTTTGTTCTCCTCTCCTCTCTGCGCCACATGATACGCACCTACGAACGGCGGCTGGGCGGAGGCTCCACATCTCGAACAGGACGAAAGACGCGCTGACCAGTATCCAAATTGCGTACAGGAACTGTAAGGAAATCGCCTTGTGCTCCAGTGTTGTGCTGTAGATTTCGTATGTCACCTCCCAGTTATTAAAAACCTTACTCCAGCCGTATTCCATTAAACCCCAGCAGCCGACGTGCGGGTTCCACGTCACGAAGGTGACCCCAACTGCGTGTGCCGATCCGTCGACGAGGTTGCCATCCTCCAGGAAGGTGACGAGCTGCGCGATGCCCCACCCAGCACATGCGCCCACCGCTGCTCATATGGCTGATGCTGGGACGTAGAGGGTCCCTGGGATCACTGCTTGTGGCAGATGATTGGATGACCATACCCATATCCCGATTTCTGCACAGGGGATGCTGAGCGACCTCCGCCGAACAGCCGCTGCAACTACTCTGCAGAAGGGGCGGGGACTGCAGGGGGCAGCCGACGAACCTCCTTCGCCCGCAAGCTCCCAACACGCACGTCAAAGAAGAATGGCTGCGAATCCGGTTTCCCGGGAAGATGGCGTGGCATGAACGCGAAGGAGGAGTTGGACTGCGGGTTCATCATGGCGGAGCCGTAGGAGGTGTTGTAGAAGTGGTCCATCTTATCCTGCAAATCCGGCCTGAGCCGTGCACACGCACTCCCCGTGATCTACCGTGGCTGCAGAACTCCGACTGGGGACGCATGTAAGCGTCGCTTTTGCGCATTTCAATTGCAAGGCTCACCGCATGGTGACTCAAAACCCCATGACGCTCATGACGCTCATGACGCACGGGGTTTCCAATGTCCATCCGGCGGTGCCAAAGTGCAACGACATCCCTTTGCATTGGCCTGTGTAGCGCCCTGGCACTTGATTGGTGCATGATCAACGTAACAATGGGGCGTGTACCATATACAGATGGCGCGATATTCATAATTCGGGTGCCATGACAATAGATGCATGTCTCCCATCGGAATACAACGTTGTATATATATATATATACATCGTATAACCCCTGCTCTTTATACGGACGAACCTGGGCAAATTACTTACTGACTTGACTGAGCAAAACACCAATCGCATCGCTGCATGATGACTGCACGACGTCAACCGAAGGTGTTCTTACGTGATACATACGTGCACTGACAACCGACTCGAGTCGTGAGTGACCCCTCGACTGAGCAGTCGCAGTTCTCGTCGGTTGACGCCTGACAGAATCATCGGAAATCGAAGAAAAAATCGAAAACGGAAAAAGCGAAGTCGAACGGGCGGTGTGAATGTCTTCCGCAGGTCTTACGTTAGGAATGTGAAAGCCGTGATCTCGAGAATCGACTCGGCTGCTGACACCAGACATCACCTAGTAGAGATATTGAGATCAACTGGCGTGGTGTATATATACTATATATATATCTGGATTATAATGAAATGTCTACACCCACTGTAGACTTATCTCTCTCTCTCTTTCTATAACGTTATGAACACGCTACGCGCATATGCTCGCTGGTTTCTAGCATGAGCGCGGCAGACGCGCTTGTCCCAGTACAAGCGCGCCCGGTGCACTCATGCCGGTTCTGAAGTTGGCCACATGCTATGGCACTGAAGAGTCCCCGGCGGGAAACCAACCGGTCTGGGATGCAAAATAACAGCTGCACATGTGATATAACTATTAAAGTAATATTTAATTCGAGGTACTTAGCAAAACAATGTCTGATCCAAAACCACAAAGTTTTGGGCGGATATTCCATTTTCCCCCAATTAGAATAAAGAGTGAATTATTCCTCGCCATAGGCCGTACACATCCAAGGGGCGATCATACAAAGCACCCATGACGTCTGTCCGCAGGCCGGCATGGAGCAGGTGGCATGGCGAGGGCATTTCTGAAATAAAACACGTTTCTAGCAAAAGAACAATCTGCTTCAGAAGCATTTAACCGGCTGAACAGGTTTCTGCCCCCGACATCACAGCATGCTACTAGCCACTCCCAACGTCCCCCTTATAGGGCGCAACCATCTCGAGCTGAAAATGTAAATGCACAAACCGCACGCAGATTGGCATACTTCATCGGGATTCGCCACTGCTGCCTCCACCGCGTGCTCTCGCGAACCATGCACAGGCGTTGCGCGTCTCATGGCATGTGCATTGGCAGCCTCCCGGGGGTACCTGAAGAGCTCGCTTGTGGCCATGAAGACAGGGTCTGTGCCGAAGGGCTCGAGCGCCACGCCCGTGTAGCAGGGCGCCCCCAGGCTCTCAAATCGCCACGTGCAAGCCAGGCTGCTCTGGTGCTTCGGGCTGCGGGTTACGTATAATAAGATGCCTGCTACCACCACCCACGTAGCGCAAATTGGGACCAGGCGCCTCACCTCGCAACCTGGCACATGCCTTCACAGCTGCTTGACATTTCTTTACCAGATACAAATGCTGATCCCGGGGCAAGGCCACATGCGCACGGGCCCCTGCTCACTCTTGAAGCAACTTGCCGCGGAGCGGCACGCACCTGCCACCAACGCGGACTTCTTGCCTTGGTCGACGTAGCGAGCGCGCGAGCGCAAGAGTAATTCTTCTGCAAGCGGATCCACACCAGAAGGGAGGTTCTGGGAGGCGTACTCCAGGAAGTCGTTGCCCCCCCCTGCCACGATGCCGCCCTTGTGCACCTCGATGGGGCTTTGCGACACCTTCTTCGCGCCGCTGGTCTTCGGCTGCGCAGCGTCATCCACCAACGGCTACCAAGGTTAGGACCACCGGGGCGCACCGCGCTGTGATCGACGGCGGCACTAGTCGCAGTGTAAAGATCACGCCTCACAAAGTTCTTAGCAGCCTACGGTGACTGCGTCAGCTTCCGCGATAAGAATCAATGCAAGCATCATCACTTGCGCCGCTGATCAGCAGTCAGAATCGTTGACTTTCACCAGCCCTGCGGCAACGCGCCACGGGCATGCACCACCGCACCCGCAACCCCGCTGTGGCAGTGCATACCGTCAAGCATGATGCGGGCGCCACTCACCGCGAGCAGATGCCTCCGCCCGCCGGAGGCGCCCTGAGAAGCCACGAACGCATAGCGAAAGTCACCATCGCCAGCAGGTGAAGCGAAGCATTCTCCTTTTCGTGTGTCAACGCCGGCCAAGGTCATGTTAACGTCATTGACCGCATCTGACGAGGCCTGACGGGTTCCCAGAATAACCCCCCCTCTTTCGCCCCCCACGAGCAACCGTGTGCAGGAAAGCATGAAGGATGCCTACGCAACATATGCCTGTGTTGGCTCATGCACACAGCTACGCGAATCGGCATGCCCTCTGCGTACAGCGGGCGGGCCGTCACGCAATCATCCGACAGTGTGCTAAATACCGCCTGCACACTCGCTCCCCCGACTGTATCGCCAACGCGTGCATCGGAGCATCCATGCCGTTCGATTTGAACTTGTGACGTGACAAGGTGACGGCCTGGCCACCGGATTGGTTTCTGGGCCATCGCGTGGAGCAGTCCGTCTCGCACTTGCAAGGCTGCAGCGGCGTCGTTCGACTGCTCACGGAACAATTTGTACGCGAAGCGGGCTCGGTCTTGCTTCGCCAGCGCGTCATTGGCGCTGCCGAGCAGGTCGTCGATATGGGCAAACTCGGCATCCTCGGCGCTCGCCCAGCGCGACGCCAGGCGCTCCCTCCAGCCATTGGGATCACCGCCCGCGACCTGCAGGTCTTCCAACGCGGAGGCCATATCGCTGTGGCTTTGCGAAGCCTCGTGAGTCATGCCGGCCACGATCTCCAGCATGCTTGACACTGTAGCCGCCTCCTCGTCCACCTGGGCGCAGCACATGCTCGTACCTATCATGAGCTCTGTGGCAGACTACAATCACGCTCGACCCACAGGATCTGAGGTGTTGTCCCTTGCCTTCATTGGCCCACCAAGCACTTCGCGAGATGAAGTTGGGCTCGCTCTCACTAGCGCATGCCTGTGCATGACAAGGTGGCACGGACATGGGGGCAGTCTGCTTGAGGCGTGCTGACATCTGGCATAGGCTCAACTGACGCTACAAGTGGTCAAGTGCTCTGTTCAAGTCAGAGCATGGCTTCCACAGGGGCCTTCCTCCAGATTTGTAGTCGGCGATGTTTCAGTCTAACCCCTCGCAGTGGAGCAAAGGCATTTCCAATTGAGAAAGCGAAAGCGATCGCTCTCCGCATCTTTGGGTGATATCCATGATGGAACAAGAAAAATTCCGAAGCTGTCAGATCAACATGATTTGTAGTAGCCAAGGAGGCGTCACATTGTTCATGAAAATACGCCCGCCAAGCTGAGATGAAGTGTTTCTCGGCGTGCCGCGCGTATGATGGCGCTTGCAAGCCACGTGCGGGTGTGGAAGAAGCACTCTTCGTCAAGTTGAGGGAATGGCGTAGCCGTCATATTGAGCTCCGAGACACGCGGTTGGACACGCACCTGCGCAGAGAGCCTCGCGGTCGTCGCGTTCTCGGCCCCGGCGACCTCGGTCGCCAGGCTTGTGTTGCCGGCTGCCGCAGCGTCTTCGAGAGAAGCGCTCATGCGGCCGTCCGCCGCGGAGCTCTGCAGGGTGGCCGCGAGATCCTCGGTGCGCGCATGTAGAGCATCACCCCCTCCGTCATCGCCGAGCAGCCGTCGGCCGCTCAATGTTGCATCGGAACCTTCTGCCACGTTCGCCGTGATGGAGAGGTGCACCTCAAGATAGAGCTCGCCTCCAGGCGCTGCCCCTGTGGAGCTCTCTGGCAAGACCAGGGCTCCGTTCGCTCCGCGCACATCCACAGCTGTGATGTTGACGTCGCTTGGGAGCACCTCTTCCCCCGCAGCATCTCCGCCGCCGCTGTTGAGCAGTGCAGCAATGCCCTGCGGTCTTCACAGCACGCTCTGCTCAGGGACCGCATGCCCGCCTTTTGCTTTCCCTCTTGGCAGGAGCGCCAACAGGGTGATCGTCTACACCACTGGCGGCGATGGCCTGTACCACTGGCGGCCGTACCCTTGTGGCAACGGTACGCTCGCGATGACTCATCACCGGCAAAGCCTGGCCGGCTGCAGCCGTACGCTTGCGGCGATCCAACTTCGATGGTGTGTGATTTTTTTTCTTCGCGATGCACCCGCGGGTGACACGTGAAACAACGCCGGCCAGAGCAGCTTTCAAAATGCGAATAGCACCTTCCTTCCTCGCAGCTTTTTTTAGCATGCATCACGGCCTGGGCCGGCGCCTCCAGGAAAGCGGTGTTTAAGATGTCTCACAATGGCTTAAAACCTGCCCAAGTCAGGCAGGAGCCAATCCGGGCTCGTGGAGAGGCGCATGAGGGCGCTGTGGTAATGTTGCGTTCGCGGCCCATCCGGGCGGCCTGGTCGTTATGACGATCGTGGTTGTGACTAGGCTCGCAAGGGGATGCCACAGGGGCGCACGGCACACACTGAGACAGTAGGAAGACACACGGTTGTATGAGACGCTGCAGATGCACCAATTGGAGCCGCGCTGGTTCGAAGATGACGGGCTGGTGGCGGGCGCAGCTGGGTGCACCTGACGAAATGCCGTCGACTCCTGACTTCCTTCCTGCATCAGCAGGTCCGCCTGGGCCGCCGCAGCCGCGGCATCCAGGGTTCCGGCGGATATATTCACCGCGGTCCGCACCGAAGCCTGCTCCACCACCTTCACCAGGAAACGCGCGATAGCGCGGTTGCCTGCACCATCAGTAGCGCCAAGCAGGTAGGCGTAGGTCCCTGGCCAGGAATACGCACCGACCCAATTCAGCCACAAGCTCGACTCAGCAGTCCCGTCACGACGGTTGCGCCGGCATCGGGTTTACACAGCACGTTGCGCTTTCTATTGGAATCTGCAGTGTCTGCTGATCAGTTTGATGTAAAGCATGACTGTCTAGGCCTTGCAAAGTAGTCAGGATCAAACTCTGAAGGAACCCTAAAGAAACCCTATGAAACCCTTAGATCTAGATCTGTAGATCTGCTGAACTAATCGTGGCCGTTGAATCATATGATGACCATCGGCAAGACACAGTGTGTAATAGCTCGCGGCCCATATTCTAATAGTGGGCCGGAGAGTTCATCGGCCCATCGCGGGCGTGTCACTGCAGTCGTTATGAACTCGACAGTGACACGTCAGACTCTAATTAGTGAACTTTCGCAGCCCCCAACTTAGACTGCCCAATCAGTAATGATTGGGCGCCAATGTTCGTGGCGTTTCAAGCTGCGAACTGGTATATCTTTTGTGAATGAAAGCTTACGCTCGCTTTTTGCAAACTACCCTGTATAGAATTCCAACAGGTTATGGGCCCACTTACGACCTGTAAGTGAGTTCTATTTTGTTTATCACGCAAATTTCCGCTGCGCGTACGAGAATTCATTATGGCAAAGGGCAAGGGTCAAGCGACGACACCGTCTCCTCCTGGTGGCGCGCCAGCATCTGAGGAGAAGCCGGGCGAGTTGTCTTTGCGGGATATTGCGCTGAGTAATCAGCAAGAGCAAATCTCGGCGCTTACGGACATGATGAAGAGTATGCATGCTCAACTCTACGAGCTTCGCAGCCTTGATCAGACAGGTCCCCGCGCCACTGTCCCTGTGGACCAACATCTTAATTCGTCGCTCGCTGGTGGGCGACGTCCTTTACCAAGTGTTTCTGATATGACTAAGGGACTTTCCGCGGACTCGCACTTTTCTGGCAAGGAAACTGACCAGGAAGGAATTTGGGACGAGTGGCTTGCGAAAATTCGTCCTTCTCTGCGTCACCCTTCTCTGGCGCTATTGCTTTCGGAATCTACTCCGCTTCATATGCTGAGGGGGGACGACTCCCATCTTGAGGAAGCGAATCAACTGTTTTATGACTTCCTCTGTCGCGTTACCACTAGCACTGCGAACGCTGTCGTTCGCAGCTACGAACCGTACTCTGACGGTCACGGAGCCTGGCTTGCGCTATCCAAATTATGACGCAACATTAGTGTCGTCTACTTCATCAACCAAGTGGATAAGCTGTTTTTACTGCCTAATCAACTTTCGAGCCTTGCTCCTCCTCTTTCGACGTTTCTGGAATCGAAGGAGACTCTTCGGCGTATACACGAGTACTCCGTGAACGCGCGCGTTACACGTTCTGGCAAACCTCTGTGTATGGAGACAGTTGAGACCATGTACTCTGCTATGGCTATTGTGCGACTGCACCCCGACTATATGCTCCTCTAGGCCAAGTTCATGGTTGAGTCCCTCCCTACTGCGGACGTGCTGTCTGACCAAGTAACATCTCACTACGGCACCATACTCGCCCCGCGCGCTGCTGTGGCGCACACTGCCTACGCAGTGCACCACGCTGGCGACAAATCTGAATCTGAGACTGCTGGTGCTAGTGCTGATGACAGGCGTAAGCAGGAGGAATCAAAACGACAACGACTTGCTGTCAAGGTCTCGTGCCCTGTCTGTCACAGGCGTGGACATTTCTCTGAGGACTGTTTCATCAAGAACGTCGAGAAGCGGGAGGCGTTCTTCAAGAAGGCTTCTCCAGCTACCAAGGCGGCAATTCTTAAGAGGGTTGCAGACTATGAGAAGCATGGTAGCTTACCGAAGCCTGGTGAACATCTTGGTGCTGCGGCTGGGCAGTCTGAACTTCATCCTGGCCTGGAGGAAAGTGGTGAAGCTCTGTTTGCTCTTCGGGAGGCGAGTCCATCTGACTTGCACCCTGGTCTGGACGAGACTGGTGAGGACATATATGCCAGTACCCTGCGCTCTGGGCTACTTGGGTCTGGTGATTCTAACATCTCTGACTCACTGGCTCCTTGCCCAGCCTCGTGCCAGCTATCGACGTGTGGTCGAAGCTCTGTACCGGTGGAATCTTCATTACCAGACGGTGCACACTCTGACCTGAGCTCTGGGCTAGCTGAGGCTGGTAATTTTAACATCTCTGAGTCACTGCCTCCTAGCCCGGCTCCGTGCCAGCCCTGGATATCTGGGCGAGGCTCTGTGCCTGTAGAGTCTCAGTTCTCTGTACTCCCAGTCTTCAATTACTACTCAGTTCTGACAGAGGTGGGTGAGCCTGAGGTTGCTGTATCTAGCACTGCTGGTGAGTGTGCTGTGGACGATGAGGGCACCATGTGTGCACCTCGTGTGGAATTATCTTCAGAGCGGCACTCTCCTCGACGGTCCAAGAAGCAGCCCCACTGCTATGTCCCCAACAAGCATGCTCCTGTGCTCAGCCGTCACCGCCGTGCTGAGCTTGTACTGATATGTGACTCATGGGTCTACATTGATGTCCTCACTGCCTTCTTCCCCGACAAGGCTCGCCTGAAGAGGACACAAGCCCAGTGGGATGATGGACGTGATCAGCACTTGGGTGACACTTTTCAGATCTCCCCGAGACAGCTCTGGTTCAAGCATGGTTTGCAACGTTGGCACTCTGTCATGATGGCTGGGTCAGTGGAGATATTCCTTCGTGCTCACCACATACTCGACAGAGGCACTACTCTTCCTCGTGGTGTTGAACATGCTGTCAGTGTCAAAAAGATTCTCTGCCAGCTCCATGTCATCAGGCAGGCAACCGATGACATGGACATATTACTCAAGCTTGAGTCTGTCATGGTGCGCACCTCCCTAGTGGACTTGCATAGCTGGGCATCTGAGCTCGGAGGGGCCACCAGGGCATTGATACAGGCTGTGGAGGATTTTGCCAGCATGCTCTTCCTCGATGGGGGGTAGGGCACTGATGCCTGGCCTGATTACTCGGATTCTGACTCAGATGATGATGATTCTCTGCCAGACCTGGAAGATGCCCCTGACTCTGACGAGGAGGAGGACATGAACCTTGGGCAGCCCGTTGAAGGTGATTCTGGACCTGTGGCTGCGCTGGGTTCCCCTGATTATGGTCGGCTTGTTGCAGACCAAGATGCCTGGTCTTATCATACGATGAGGCACAACTATATGCCTGGTCTTCTCTCTCTCTCTGGACAAGATGGTGACGACTCTGATTGCTCCATCCCCGACCTTGCTTCGGCTTCGGACTCTGACTCAGATGATGATGATTCTCTGCCAGACCTGGAAGATGCCTCTGACTCTGACGAGGAGGAGGACTTGAACCTTGGGCAGCCCATTGAAGGAGTGGGTTACGCCCCCTCTGATGATTGGGCCTGTGGACTGCTCGGTCCGCCTCGCAAGGACCGCCTCTGTTCTGTGACTCTGGTCCCCGGTGATTACTATGAAGACCACTGTGAGGATGCCTTTGGTGACCTCGTCACGGGCCGGGACTTGGACTCTGACTCGTGTGATGAGGGTGGTCAGATGCCCTCTGGTGCTTGGGCATGTGGCATGTATTGTGCCCCTGATACTGGCCATGCTCAGGTGGCGTGTGGTGCGAGTGCTGGCAGTGTTGGCTCTCAGTCCGCTGTGGACAAGAGTGCTGTTATAGACAGTGGCGCCACCAAGCACATCTTCAACTCTGTTCAGGTGTTCAATGAGGACTATGCCACTGAGGCCTGTGAGACCTTCAGTGTGGTGCAGAGTCAGTCTGTGTGCTCCTCTAGCAGTGGATCTGTTACCTTTGCCAAAAAGGATGTGAAGTCTGGGCGCATGGTTGGGCTACAGCTTCTTGGCACACACTGCATACCTGGACAACCCTTCAACCTCTTGTCGGTGGTGGCGCTCGAGGATGCAGGTTTCCTTGTGGACTTTGGGGCCAGAACTGTGTCCAAAGGGGGGGCGGTGTTCTCCTTTGCCAGGGTTGGCAACCAGTATATTATGCATGAGGATACCTATGAGACTTTGGACACCCATCTAGCCTGTGCTGCCAAGCATACTGATGATCAACGAGACCGCTTTGACTGGAAGTTTGAGGACACCAAGCCTCACTTCACCACTCATGGTCCTTTCCTCCTGGAACTATTTTCCTCTGATGACAACCACATCCTGGATGATTATTGCACCATAACTGACACATGTTTTGTCAAGGATTGGGCTGGCAGGCATTGCTATGGGAACCCGCCCTTCGACCATGACATCATTCTGAAGTGTCTTCAGAAGGCCCTCACTGACTTTGACAGAGACCCTCCCAACACCAAATTTATGTTCGTATTGCCTAAGTGAGTCATAGCGAGTTGGTGGAACCTGACCTCTCGCTTCGATATTATTCATGAATACCCTGCTGGTGCTAAGATCTTCTCTGCACAGAGGGCGTCATGCTACAATGTGGCCAATCTGGAGCCTTGTGGGGAAGATCGTTTGTGGATTGAGGACACCAAGTGGCCAGTGGTGGTGTTGTTCAAGGACTCGCACACTACAGAGCAGCTTGACATCAAGATGCTACAACACGTGAGGCTGGGCCACATTGGTGACAAGTCTATTGACCACATGTTCGCTCAGAGTATTCCTATGAGTTTCAGTGAGTCACAATACTCTGGCAGCCCGGTGCAGCACTGCCCCGAGCGGTGCATTGCCTGTAGGCTAACCAAGGCCATCAGGCCCTCTGTTAAACCCACGGGGAGGGAGCTATCCAAGGAGCTGGGAAATCTTGTATGGTCAGACACATGTGGACCATTCAGGACCAGTGCTGGGGGGTACAGATGGTTCGTACTATTTGTTGATGACTCCACTACCTGGATATGCATATTCTTTCTCAAGCTCAAGTCTGACTACCTCAAGGCCTTCAAGCTATACCTGGAGGAGGTGAAGCGCCTGAGGAGCACCATGGACCTGTCCAGCGAGTACCACATGGTGCTTCACACTGACGGTGACAGTACCATGATTGCCGGGCAGACTGCAACATTTTGTGAGGAGCATGGTATTGAGCAAAGGCACGGTTCCCCATATCTGCATGAGAACCAGGCGAGGGTAGAGAGTCACACCGAGATGTACTAGCTATGGCCAGAGCTCTCTTACTGACTTCTGGGTTTGGTGTGGACATGTGGCCCTTGGCCACCCGCCATGCTGTCTACATCCTCAACCGTGTGTTCAGGAAGTCTCTGGGCTGGACTTCAGCCTACTACCTCATCCAGAAGAAGCATGCGAACTTGTCCCAGCTGCGGGTGTTTGGGTGTATGGCTTACCCTTTTATTGACCCCACGGTTCGTGAACATAAACTCAGTAACCGAGCACGTGAGCTCAGGTATGTGGGACACTCAGAGGTATCGTCTGCCTATCTCCTGTATGATCATGAGTCCGGAAAGGTGGTCAACTCTGGTATGGTCACTTTCTCTGAGAGGTTGGACAAGCTGGGCAAGGTGGTGACCACATGGGATCCGTCTGCAGTGACTCCTCTCAAGACCAACTTCATGATCACCACTCTGGATGCGCCCTACAAAGATCCACCACCTACACTATTGGAGACAGCTGTATTGGAGCAGGGTGTGTACTTACCTGAAGGTGGTGATGAGATTGTGGTTGTGGTAAAAGTGGAGACCTCTGATGATGTGTGCTGGGTGAGCTTGAGCTCGTATCTCGAGCCAGGCAGTGAGCGCATGTCGCTATTGAGGGATTGCCCTACATATGGGAGAATCAATGCCCACTATCCACTGTTCACTGAGGATGAGCTAGAGGCACTGGTGCAGATCAAGAAGGCTTTACTCATGATGGACGAGGAGGTTGTACCTGCTGGGGTGAAGCTGCTGGACATGTCCCTCGTGCTCAAGGTGAAGCTGGACAAGCACAGGCAGCTCCTGAAAAGGATGAGCCGGATATGTGTGCGGGGTAATAAGCAGGAGTATGGAGTGGACTATTATGACACTTTTGCGCCATGCACACAGCTGTCATCGGTCAGGATTGTCATCACCCTAGCCCTGAACCTTGGCCTTGTGGTTTACCACATGGATGTGGACACTGCCTTTCTGAACTCGGTGCTTGAGGAGAATCTGTATGTTCGCCTTCCCCGAGGACTGGTCTATGGGGGGCACAGGTGTGCCAAACTGCTGAAGGCAGTATATGGACTGAAGCAGGCTGGTAGAGAGTGGTTTGACACCTCCGATGCCTTCATCATGGGCTATGACTCCAGGATGCAAAGGAGTGACGTGGAGCCCTGCCTGTACTTCATCCGGGACGCCGCTCTCCAGGTCATCATTCTGGCCTACGTAGATGATTACATGGTGGCCACCAATGACAATTCATGGTATGGCACCTTTGTGACCGCTTTCCATATACAGTATGCATGCAAAGATCTTGGAGTGCTGGACTTGGTCATGGGTATCGGGGTGCGCTGGGGAAGTGGCACAGCATACTTATCTCAGTCTGGCTATATCTCTCAGATGATCAGCATCTATGGCTTGGATGAGGCCAAGCCAGCGAGTTTGCCGATGTCACCTGGCACTGCGCTGACTCCTGCTGATGGTAAAGGATCCATGCCTTATCGAGCTCTTCTGGGGCAGCTGCAGTGGGTGGCTCGCTGCAGTCGGCCTGGCATTATGGCAGCAGTATCAGTCCTGTCGAGGTTCTGCGCTACATATGGCCCAGAGCACTTTGTGGCCCTGAAGCAGGTGGTCAGATATCTGAAGGGCACCAGGGAGTACGAGCTGGTGCTGCGCACTGCCTCCGTGCCTGGGGGGTGTGGCACTGGACCAAGCAGACCGTTGCCTCTCTCCATCTACACCGATGCCGACTATGCTGGATTCAAAGTGACCAGAAGAATCACGTCTGGTATCGCTGTCTTCCTCTGTGGGAGTTTGGTTATATTCTCGTCTATGATCCAGAAGTGTGTGTCCCTATCTACTACTGAGGCTGAGATCATAGCCATGTCAGAGGGAGCTCGGGAGGTGAAGTATGTCCTCAACGTGCTGGACTCACTGGTGGACATATGCAGACCAGTACCCATGTACTGTGACAACCAGGGAGCTATCCATCTGGCCACTGACTACGTGAACAACTCCCGGTCCAAGCACATTGAAGTCAGATATATGTACATCCGGGAGCTGGTCAAGGCCAAGGACACAGAGGCGCTGTACACTGGGACTGATGACAACACCTCTGACATCATGACCAAACCTCTGGCACTCCCTATATTTCGTGTACACAGAGAGCGACTGGGTGTCATGAACCTGCCTCGTGGTGATCAATAAGGAGCTGAAGGGGCACCATCCCCGTACCACTGGAGCTGAAGGGGCACCATCCCCATATCACTGGAGATGGAGACTGAAGGGGCACCATCCCCACATCAATGGAGCTGGAGACTGAAGGGGCACCATACCCAAGAACTGGCATTAGCTAGACAGTCACCCTTTAGAAGGGGTATTGGAATCTGCAGTGTCTGCTGATCAGTTTGATGTAAAGCATGACTGTCTAGGCCTTGCACAGTAGTCAGGATGATCAAACCCTGAAGGAACCCTAAAGAAACCCTTAGATCTAGATCTGTAGATCTGCTGAACTAATCGTGGCCGTTGGATCATATGATGACCATCGGCAAGACACAGTGTGTAATAGCTCGCGGCCCATATTCTGATAGTGGGCCGGAGAGTTCATCGGCCCATCGCGGGCGTGTCACTGCAGTCGTTATGAACTCGACAGTGACACGTCAGACTCTAATTAGTGAACTTTCGCAGCCCCCAACTTAGACTGCCCAATCAGTAATGATTAGGCGCCAATGTTCGTGGCGTTTCAAGCTGCAAACTGGTATATCTTTTGTGAATGAAAGTTTACGCTCGCTTTTTGCAAACTACCCTGTATAGAATTCCAACACTTTCACCGTCCGAGCTCGGGATTTTGACGGCCTCTGATATGCGGCCGAGCTACAGCAATCCACAATACAAGAACGGCGATGACGCATGCCAGCACCCTCGCTTCGACACATCCGCCTTGAGGTACTCGAGGACGCCATTCGAAAGTGCCGGCATCGTCTTCTGATCTGCAGTGTACTACGATCGGAGCCCGATCCCTATATCCCATGCGCGAGCTGGAGGAAGCCCGGGCATGCCCCCATTAAACGACCTATTTTGGCACCCGAGAGAGTAGGCCCCATATTCGTTGCCACTGGCAGCATAGGCCGCGCCACCTCACAAACCCTCGCGCCGCGACTTCTGCTCCGTCACTACACTTGGTGCGAACTAGCATGGGGGGACAATGGAGCGATGGCGCCGCCGCCGGGCAGCGCACCGGGGAAGCAGGCGCTCGGGCGCTCAAAGGGGCACGTGCTGGCGGTGCAGGCTGCGCACTCCGTGTCCTGGGCCGCGGTGATTGAGGCGGTGACGTCTCCTGATTGGTCATCTGAGGCGGTGGCCAGGCAGGGGTGAGGAGCTGCTTCTGAGGCGGCGGCCGCGCTCGTGCAGAGCCTGAGCCCCGCCGCCGTGGTCGCCTCCCCGTAGACCACCCTGGAGGGGCTGGGCTGCAGCAGGCGGATGGCCGGAGGCACCTCGTCCGCCTCGGGCACTCCGAGCATCGCGTCCCTCTCCGCGCAGGGGATGGAGGAGCACCCCAGATCCGAGCACAGCTCCTCGCCGCTCGCACACTGCAAGAACCCATCGGCATCCATGCGTGCACACACCCGAAACCCACCAGCCCCAATGCCATCAAGATGGCATCAAGATGGCATCAAGATGGAAGCGCTCGCAACAGGGTGCATGCTCCAATGCCACGGGGGTGCAAGCCCGCGATAGCATACCACCAGCGCAATGGCAGAGTCATGGATGCCATGGAGGGGCCGTCTGACGGCGGGCTCCATCATTGATAGGATGCCACGGAGGGGGATTCGTGCGGCGGGCTCCATCATTCATAGGACGCGGCCACGTTTAACGAACCACAGGAACAAAGGAGTTTGGCGTGCGCATCTACTTGGATGTGCAATACACGGAAAGCATACTTGTTGTGTGTGTGTGTGTGTGTGTGTGTACTACATGTGTGTACTACGTGTGCTTATCCTTGTACCGACTCCTTTGGCACCCCGTAGCCGCAGAAGACCGGCTGCACTATGTACCCACGCCAGGGATCAAAGGATTCAGCACACACTTCGGGACACTCATCCGGATTCTCCGGAGCTCACTCGTAAAGAAAGGGACCCCCTAAGCCTCGCTGAGCCACCCGAGCCCCTCTGCATCCGCAACGCCAGCGCACTGCTGGTTTATGCCTGAAGCCGGGTCATCCCTGCCCCCCGAGCTGCGCGAGCCATATCTCCACCACCAAGCTCACGCGCAATACGACCCCTCTGCTCCCTGAGCCTCACTGGGCCACCTGAGCCCCTCTGCGGCTGTATTGCCGGTGCACTGCTGCTGTGTCTCTGGAGCCGGCTCACCTCCGCCAATCGAGCCACCCCTCCACCACCAAGCCCACATCCCACATCACCCCGCTGCCGCCTACAGCCTGGTCTCAAGAGAGCTTGCCCACCCACGCCACGGCCAGAAAGCCCAAGCGCTGTCCCAAGGGTATTGGAATCTGCAGTGTCTGCTGATCAGTTTGATGTAAAGCATGACTGTCTAGGCCTTGCACAGTAGTCAGGATGCTCAAACCCTGAAGGAACCCTAAAGAAACCCTTAGATTAGGCTGCCGGGTAAAATTCGGGTGGTAATACTTCCACTGGTATTACCGGTAAAATTACCGGTATTACCAAGAACGTTTTCAAACTCCCATACTTAAGCCTATAATTATCTGTTACCAGGTAATACTTCAACTGGTATTACCGGTAAAATTACCGGTATTACCGAGGCAAATTTCCGCTTACCGGTAACTCGGTAGCCTTACCCTTAGATCTAGATCTGTAGATCTGCTGAACTAATCGTGGCCGTTGGATCATATGATGACCATCGGCAAGACACAGTGTGTAATAGTTCATCGGCCCATCGCAGACATGTCACTGCAGTCGTTATGAACTCGACAGTGACACGTCATACTCTAATTAGTGAACTTTCGCTTAGACTGCCCAATCAGTAATGTTTGGGCGCTAATGTTCGTGGCGTTTCAAGCTGCGAACTGATATCTTTTGAGAATGAAAGTTTACGCTTGCTTTTGCGAAATACCCTGTATAGAAATCCAACAAAGGGGCTGAGGATGATAAACTGGGTTGCCCTCATCCAAACTTGCGCATCCGCCATCGACTTGCGCTTGTAGCCCTCTACCCCCAGCACCAACTCCCCGTGACTAGAGCCCTTGCGCTGATTGCCTTGCGAGGTGGCCGCGAACTTGAGCTATGCGCTCCACACTTGCGCTGTAACTGTCACGCCGCACTGTTCCTACTTGGGGTCCCATCCCCACAGTTGCCTGCGTGTCCCAAGCCCTCCCGGTGGCCGATAGTTCACCACCCGGTCATCACCTTCCCGACAGCTGCTCACTGTTAGTTCCGGCACGGCCAGCAACCTCGCCCGGTGGGCACGGAAGCTGATGAGACGCCGTATGCTGCCGTGCAACCTGTTGTAAGTGGTCATCGCTGCCGGGATGGGCCCCCGGGCTCTGAGGGGCCCGGCGTGTGTCAACTCCACCCGCGGACCTCCCCACATCTCCCCCGTCATCCTCATCAGTTCCCCCCATGCCATCAACCCCTCCAAGAAGGCCGGCCACCCGCCTTGTCGCCCCCATCAAGGTCTCCGGGCCCGGCGACAAAAGGTCATCCCACTCATTCAAGATATCCTCGACACTTGACGCCGCCTGGCTGAGCCCGCCTATGCCTACCCGCGCCCCTCCAGATCGCGCCTCGGCGGTGCCCCCTCCTTGAGCCCCCACAGTGCCCACATGCTCCACCTCCCGCCGCACGTCCTCCATGCTCTCCAAAAACCTCGATGCCATCGCGCCTGCCTCGCCTGCCCCACCGGAGGCCTGCCCAGACTGCTCATGCCGCGTTCCCTCAGATTCCTGCGTCCCACCACCAGATCTATCCTGCGTGGCATAGTCTGTCTCCTCGAACGCGTCCTCCCACGCTCTGTCCATCAGCGCCAACCTCTCCGCCCCTTCCCGTCGGTTCGCCTCCCCCCGATCTAGGCCCGGGCCCATGCCTCCTCTCACACGCCCTCCGCCAGCCCAACGCCATCCACTTCCGGCCGGACATTGCCCTACAACCCGCCTGATGATCAGCCCTGCAACCCCCCGTGCAAGCGCGAAAGCGTGTGTGTATGCTTATCCTTGTGAATCCTTTGGCACCCCGAAGCCACAGGAGACTGCACTATGCGAAAGCGTGTGTGTGTATGTGTGTGAGTGTTACGGACGCCAACTGTGCGCCGACCGGGCACTCCATACAGTGGAGGCATGTCGATGGTGGGTGATGCTGGGGCCCGGGCTGCCCGCATCTGCATAAGCTACTGGAAGTAAAGAAGGGTCAGTTCACGTTCCTACCACCGGACCACTGGATGCACGGCAACCTGCAAGAGCCAAAGCAGTGCAATTGGAACATGAGGATACTGATAGTCGCAAACGCGGCAGGATGGAGGAAATTCTGCCCAAACGCGCTGAGAACCCACAACATATTCACTGAAGCCCTGCGAAGGTGCCCACAAAGCAAAGTCCGGACGATTGGCAGGGCGTGCCACGGACATAGGCCACTAACACCCGAGGACACGGACAGGCAACCCAGGTTGAAAGACTGCGTCATAGACCCGGCCCCATGGACGAGCCACGAACTACCAGAACTACATGCCCTGCCGGGTGAAAACCTAGAGAGGCATGTAGAAGAAGTAATTGACCGGTGGAAGGAAGGCAGGGAACGGGAAGGAGAACGCAGAGGAGGAGACAGGGGGCCGAGACCCAAAACAACGAACGTACTGGAGGCCAATACTACATGGAGCAGAGAAGAAATACGCAGGGATGCACTCAGAAGGTGGGCGCTACAGTTTGAAGACCCAACCACGACAGAGGAGGACCTAAACGGGGACCAATGGCTGCAGTGGGAGCAGGGTGTCACGGAGGAAAACGAACCACAATCTGAGAGCTAGTGGGATGGCAACGGAAAAGGATACCCGGAACCAGACAGAAGATTTAACAGGAATGACATGGTCTATACGGACGGCAGCCAGCAAAAAATTAAAAGAGAAAATGGGGAACTGGAGGAAGCAACAACAGCAGGGGTCTGGGACCCTAGAGGGGGGCTGAATAAGGAACACATGCAAAGATGGCAGGGCCACTGTCAGACGGTCAATAGAGCGGAGCTCACAACCATATATATGGCGCTAACACTGGAAGAAAACGCAGGGAAAGGGGAGGTAGGTGTATGCACCGACAGCCTAACCTCTCTCTACCAAATACAAAACATGAAACACAGATCCCATACACTGGAAAGACACACGCACCGGGATGTTCTGTGGAAGGTATTGAAACAAATACATATGCTCAACGGTGAAGGAACTAAGCTGGCCCTATACAAAGTCAAGGCACATGTAGGGATACATGGGAACGAAATGGCGGACGAGGTAGCAAAAAAGGCCTGTGCGGAAGGAGAATATGGCCTAAACCATGACAACACGGACACTGTAAAGCTAGAGGCCATTTGCAGGTCTACGGAAAGAAAATTGGACGGGCACCAAGCAATATTTAACCATGTGAGAAGCAAAGTACGGGAGGCAAAAATGACAGGGAAAGACAATGCCATACAACGGATGAAAAGAAAATTGGAAATTGGGCTTGAGGAATGGGAAACCAAAAACAACGCATTGCGAGAACAGAAGCCGAATACGCGCAAAGAAACGAGGAACCGAATGAACCGGGGGAAGGTGAGGATGTAGCATGGAACACGTAGCCCGAGGAAATGGAAGAACAACAAATGCAGGAAGATGAGATTGAATTCCAGCATATGGAGCAAGAGGAGGAAGCAGCACCGATACTGGCGCAGAACATGCAGGCACCGCAGCAAGAAAATAGCGGGTACGAGATACAACCAATGGTAGGGGATACTAGGGGAGAGAAAGCAGAGGCCCCCCCCAAGGCCCAAGAGGATGAATGGGAGGTAGAGGAGGCGGAATTAAGACGGATGCAGGAGGACGGAATGGCTCCTCCACAGGAGGGGCGACAAGAACAAGGGGAACCCCAAGGCCACTAGGAGCCCGACCACGCGAGGCCAGCCACACAAACGGCCACGCAAGAAACAAAAGGGGCACAAGAAGGCCAACAGGACATTGCACTACAGGTAACACAGGAAAATTAATGGAACTACCGGAGACTCAGGACATGAGCATGACGGCACAACAGGAGGCAGAGGAGGACCTCATGGAAATGGCACAACAACAGGAGGAAGCACAGGAGGAACAAAGAGTACTCCAGGAAATGGCGCAACAACAGGCAGAAGCACAACGAGAAGCACAGCTGGCACAAGGGTGGAGGAGGGCGTCGATGGAGAAAATACGGATAGCGGCCAACGAAACGCCGGAGAAATATATGCAACACCTACGGGGGGACACAGCCATGCACAAACTCTCCAACGACTACTGGAAGAAAGGCACTGAACACCTAAATGAGCATGACGTAACGGTGTTGCTGAGATGCAGAGCCAACAAACTACCGGCGGGCCCCTACAGGAGGTGGAGAATGCGGTCGCAAAAGTGCAAATGTTGCGGAATGCCTGGGCAAGTAAACAAAGGAGGCTTCATACGCACGGCCCATGTACTGGGGGGGTGTACGGAAAGGGAGATAAAGAACATGGTGATAAGCAGATCGGATAACACCACCAGAATGATAGTGAAAGCCATGAGCAAAGGCAGGAAAGGGGGATGCATAATAAGGACCCACGCCGGGAGGAGGGGGGTGGGGATGAATGGGAGGAGGCCAATAGAGAACTTCATACACACAAGAGGGCAATGCAGAATGGATGGAAGAAACGACCCAGCGCCAGAGCATGGAAAGGACACCATACCACACTATGTGGACATAGTGATGCTGGAAGGAACCGAAGGAGGGAATGAACAGCCGGGATAGTCACACAGGAGGGCGTTGGCAGATACCGGACATATACACCTAGTAGAGGTAACATATACGGACGAAATGAGCTGGGAGGAAGCACTAAAAACGAAATACACGAAATATGCACTCCTAGTAAAACTTCTGGAACTATACGGGTACAAAGTAACACTGCACGTAATGGTATTCGGGAACACGGGCACGATATATGAACATACGGAGAAGATAATAACCAAACACCTAGGATTCGACAAACAGGAAGCACTACACCTTCTCAGAAAGATACACGACCTCGCTACAGGATATGCAGTAAGCCTCAACAGACTGTACAGGAAAAAGTGGACAACGAACCGGACTGGAGGAAAATGGAATAAGAGTCAAGGGGACTCAAGTTAAGCCCCACACCCCGACAAGGGTGTCTCTTTTTCTTTTCTTTTTTTACCGGTGCGGTGATGGTGACGGTGCGGGTTGCGGTCGCCATCTGCGCCGGGATCATAGAGTCGAACACCACGAAGTCGACCTGGAACATCGTCCCCACCGCAGCACTGGTGTTGACACACGCCGCCAGCCCTTTGTACCGCCACTCGTGCCCGGGGCATCCCGTGCGCAGGCAGCTCGCGGGCGGGCAGACTAGCACGCCCGCCGTGAGGTCGCCATCCTCCGCATCCGTCGCGTTCGCCCCCGGCTCGCACAGCGCGTCAGCCTGCTGCTCCATCCCGCCGCCGCACTTCTCGTATGGGTGGTGCTGCTTGACGCTGACGTACGCCGAGGGCACCGCCTCGCTCACATGAAGAGTCACAGTCGGCGGCGCATCCTCCGCCGCGCTCTCCTCCACACCATTGCCACCGTCAAGCCCCGAAATGCAAACGCCTTCGGTGCTGCAGGTGAGGCCGTCCCTGCATAGCGTCTCACCGACAGGGCACGCCGCTGTCACCGTCACGAAGCGCTGCAACGCGCTGGAGAGGCCAAGACTGTTGGTCACAGCCAGCTCGACGGCGTACTCCCCGGGTTGGGTCGTGTCCACGCCGCACCCGAGAACCCCTCTGTTGACGTAGCGGTTGTCGACGCCATCGGTGGTGCACGCCACGACGATGGCCGTGAGATCGCCGTCGCGGGCATCCACAGCATGCGCGCCCTTGTCACACATGAGATCCATCGCCCCGCCCTCGGTAGGGCAGGCCGCATAGACGTCCCCTTGCTCCACCGACACCGCGGGCGGGCCAATCAGGGTGATGCTTGGTGGAAGCTGCGGCTCCTCGGTGTCGTCCTCGGGGTCCGCGTCGAAATCATTGGAGGGGCACATGGAGCCCTGACCGACGGTGCATGTGACGTTATTGCCGAGGTCCATGAGGCAAACACGCTCACCTTCGCTGGCGCACGGGTTGGTGACATACACGCGCCTCCGCACTTCCACCGCGGCGTTGCCTGCCGCGTCCTGCACTTGGTAGGTGACAACGTATGGCGCGTCGGCGGGGGTCTCCGCGGCGGTGTCCACTGCGCCCAGGCCGAAGCTGGTGACAGAGCGGCTCAGATCGCCGTCGAGATCGTCATGCGCAGCCACCCCGGGATCGGTCCACTCTTCACTCTGTATTAAATAGTGCGCCATGACCTGCGTATGCATACAAGGCAAGACGTTTTGTCATAGCATAGGCACGAGCACACTGGACGGAGACAGAGACCATATATCGGGGATATCCGCGGCTGCAAATGAGCATTCTGCACCCGTGTGCCTCGACCCACGAGCCCAGCCAGGCCAGGCGCCTGGCTCGGGACTTCCTGTGGCTGAAGGCGCATGCGCCGGAGGGACACACACCGGAGACAGACCAGCTGGAGAAGAGATCAGAAGTGCGCCAAAATTTTGAGCCGTGGCTTTGAGATCGGAGGCGAACACATTTGTTGCGTGAAGTCTGGAACCGCATCGCTAAAGCACGCTGTCAACAAAAACGACGGGTCCAGCTGACTGCCCGAGGACGACGCACTGAGGGCAGCACCGTTTCGATGCTTCCTAGAACAGCCGACACAGTGACGTCTGCAGGCAAGAGACCAGACAGACACGGGACTCTTCGTTCTTTCTTTTGCTGTCTCTCCACGCCCAGTCCAATGGACTCTACATGGTGGTAGTAGCTGAAAACTAATGACGATGCCTTCATGAGATTGCCTCACCCATCTCATCAAATAAGAGAAGATCATTTATGATGACTGTTGTGCAGTGTGCCTGTTGGCATTGAGCACACAGACAGAAGAAGATGTATGGGTAGCACGAGTGCACACCGAGCACGCATGAGGAGGCGTTGATGGGCATGTGTGGGGATGTGGAAGTAGGCACCTGGATGCCGGATTGAGTGATCCCGAGGACACCATCCCCAAGCAGGGTGAGCACGGGTGGGGTCGAATCAATCTCCGGGACGAACTCCTCGGTGAGGGTCTGCTCGGTCAGCATGTCCGACAGCTCCGACATCAAATCCAAGCACTCGCACATCAGCGTTGCCGCGGTCTCGTTTTCAGACTCTGTCTCCGTGCACAGCGCGCATTCTTGAACTCCAGCCGCATCCTCGTCACACATGTACGAAGGCGGGGCGCACATCGGCACCACCGCCACCTGGCGCAACACGAATACCTATCAATCCCTCTGCGCAGTCCCCTTTGCTCCCACACAATCATGGAATGTGAGGTGGCGCCACATGCAGCGGCATTCCATGGTTAGCTTGCATGTGGCAAAAAAGCCACCTTACCTGGGGAGGCCGGGCCCGCCGGACACCCCCCCCCGATGAGGCATATACACAAGTACAAAGCGCGTAGCGACACGTCATCCGCTTATCCCTTAGGGCCTTAGATGTTCGAATACGTTTGGGGGCTATGTATCATACGTATGCATCCGCGTATCGGGGGTTTGCCGTATCATACGTATGCAGACAGCAGGGGTCAATATAGGGGTAAGTCGAGGGGACCGAGGGGGACCGGCCAGTCGGTCCCCAGCGGTCCCTAGTGGTGCATCCCGTGTGGTCCACCCATGCCGAGATGGGGATGACGCCAGCTGGGACCCATGGGATTAAGGGGACCGTGGGGGACCGGCCAGGATTAAGGGGACCGTGGGGGACTGGCCAGGACTAAGGGGACCGAGGGGGATCGGCCAGGCGTTCCCCAACTCAGTGGGTCCAGTGCAGGCTGCAGGGTTGCCATGTCACCGACAGGACACCGTTTGGGGCTTGGATCATACGCGGCCAATCGTCCACGTATCATACGTATGCATACTCGTATCGGGGGTCTGACGTATCATACGTATGGCGTATTGAACAACCAAGGTTAGGGCCAAGCCTTCATGAAACAAGTCAACATACCGACCATTTCCTGTAAAGTTATAGAAGCTGGCACTTGCCGGTGGATTGAGTTCCACGGACTGAATTTCTTTTACCACACAGTCGCTGCATACAAAGAGCGTTCCATTATCTTGTCACGAGGGGGTGGGGCTGTCTGAGAGAGGGTGGCGGAAGATTAAATCGAACAACCCTACTGGCTGCGAGATGCTATTAGAATTCGCCACCAGTGGCAATCCGGTCATGGATGGTCTCCGCCGACTAATTATACTTTAGACCGTGCCCTGGGCTGGGCTCACCTGGCGCACCACCTCCGCAGCCTGGTTCCCGGCGCTGTCCGCCGCTCGATAAGTGATCAGGAACGGCGTGGCGGGCTCCGTGACGCAGCAGGTGTCCACAGAATCGACACCCTCCGCCACAACCCTCACGTTGTATCCATCCACCGCATCATACACATCGGCGCCCGCGTCGATGTAGTCGTCTTTTTGGCGAACCTCCACATAGGCGTCCCCCCGGAGGGTGATCTCAGGAGGTAGCCCGTCATGCGGCGGCGCCGGCTCCTCGTAGGCATCGGCATATGAAAGATCATCCATGCGAACCATTGGGGGCGGCGGGGAAGCTCGTGAGGGCGGCATAGGCAGGCGCTGATTGGGTAGGCTGGGAGGCTGAGGAGGTGGTGATGTGGGTGGGATAGGAGGGAGCAGGAGGTGAATTTGGCGTGGGTGGCGGGAAACAGGGGAGGAAGTAGAGCGCGGTACCAGACCTATTGCAATGTCACGTGCGGTGATATCTCCATAGAGCGAGCCAAATTCAGAGAACACGGCGGAGGCTTCGGAGGAGAGAGTCGCGACGAAGGCCGAGGAGGAGGCATTGGCGGCGGGCGAGAAAAATACGTTCGAGATGACGATGACGCTTCCACTGGCAATTGAGGTGAGCTCACACTCCGAGACCGGCACGCCTGCACTCGCAGCCATCTGCGTGACGAAGGAAGCGCGGAAGCTGTCGGTGGCCGAAGACAGGTCCAGTGCGGAGAAGGCTACAGTGGATTCCACGTACTCCACCACGGCGGCACCTGGTGGGTGGGGTGCTCTAGCGGGCGAGCGCGGCGGTGGGGGAGGTGGAGATGGAGCGGAGGCGGTGGTGGGAAGAGTGGGTATGGTGGAAGTGGTGGAAGTGGTGGAAGTGGTGGATGAGGAGGCGGGGTCTGGGTGGGGGAGGATGTGTTGGGTGCCGTTGGAGCGTGCGATGGGGAGGCAGTTGGTGCGGTGGGGCTGCCGGTGGGCGTGTTGGTGGGCATACTGAGTCGGGGCTCGGTGGGGTGGCGTGGGTGGGGAGGTGGGGAGGTTGGTGGGGGCAGTAGAGCTGGACGGAAGGAAGGTGAGGTGGTAGTGGGAGAGCTAGTGGGCAGGGTACTGGGGGAGGCTGTGGGAGGTGCTGTGGGTTGGAGAGTGGGAGGTGCTGTTGGGTGCAAGGTGGGAGATACAGACGGCGGAGAAGTAGGTGAGGCGGTCGTGAGTGTGGGAGCTTCAGTGGATGGGGCAACGGTTGGGCTGGCTGTGGTTGGTGAAGCAGTGGTGGGCTCGTTGGTAGGAGATGTTGTTGGGGGACGATGTGAGGCTAACGTTGTGGGTAGATATTGGGTGGAATGGTGGTGGTAGTAGGCGCGCAGTGGTGGGCGAGAAATGCTCGGGTTTGCGGTTGGGAACTCACTTGTGGGTGAGGTAGTGGGTGGGGGGGTAGGCGGGCGGGTGGGTGCATTAGTGGAGTGTAAGGGTGGGTGCAGCTGTGGGTGCAGCGGTGGGTAACGAAGTGGTGGGCTGAGTTGTGGGCGCATCGGTGGGCGTTGTGGTGGGCTGATTAGTGGTGCCAGTGGGTGAGGAACTTGGTGTGGCAGTGGGCGTAGTACTCGGAGTAGCCGTGGGCGGTGTGGTGGGTGATAAGGTTGGTGTAACGGTGGGCGAAGAACTTGGTGTGGCCGTGGGCGTTGTGGAAGTTGGAGAATTGGAGGGTGCGAGAGTTGGCACAGCAGTGGTGGGTGCGAGAGTTGGCACAGCAGTGGCGGGTGCAAGAGTTGGCACAGCAGTGGCGGGTGAGGACGTTGGGGTAGTGGAGGGTGACGAGGTTGGTGAGAATGTTGGCGAATTAGTGGGAGAGTAAGTGGGGGAAGTTGAGGGTGACAGGGTTGTCGGCGGACTTGTGGGAGAGGTGCTTGTGGGGGCAGATGGAGTCCCAGTGGTGGGGGGTGCAGTGGGGGATGCAGTGGGTGAGCTGGTGGGTGGTGAGGTGCTCGGCGAAGCAGTGGTGGGCGAGGCAGTGGGTGAGGTTGTGGGTTGACCCGTGGGCAAAGCGGTGGTGGGCGCCCTGGATGGCGAGCCAGTGGGCGCTACAGTAGGTGAAGTGGGTGTTGCTGTCGCAGGAGCTGCAAAAATGCATTGGTGTGTACAATCAACAACTTGAACTCACATACATCCACGGATGATAATGATTTGCATACGCGACCTCATATTGCCCTCGCCATACAAACGAATAACATCACATAACCGTTTATTGCACAAACGTCAGCGGTGCACCATCCTGCTGCGGGAGAATGCGAGATCGATTTCACATAGACATAGTATGCCCCGTTATAAACCGAAACCCCCTTTGAATGGATGCCAGCGGGTCAATCCATACCACAGGCGATCATCAACATTTCACTCTTGAAAAACGCATGACAGAAGTCGGACTATTCCTCGCTCCTCAGCGCGCAGGGTGGTAGACTGACTCTGCGGCGACGGGAGGGCTGAGCTCACATGATGTGGGGGCAGCAGAGGTCGGAGCCGTGGAACCTGCACCGAACATTCGAAGCCAATCAGCGAAATCAGAACGAGGTCTAGCACTCAAAAGTGGACTATAGGCCTCTCGCGTGGAGTGCTAGGCGACCTGCCAACCAAACACAGCGCAGCCAGTGCCACAATGCCTTGCCAACAGCCGTATGCTGCCTACCAAGCACAGCAAGATAACACCTCACTCGAGGTTGCGAGACGCTGCAATTCCATACTCGATCGTTTCGTGGGATCACGGTTGGGGTCATCATTCAACCAGAACCCTGAAACCTCTTAACGTTCAAGTTTGAGCCTGAACCGTCACCCGAGTAGTAAACACCTGAGAAGCCTTCGCCGGTGCAGGTTCCTGGTGCACGCCACTTGCCTATGGATGTGGTGGCCTGTGAGAAGGGGGGGACCCCCCTTCCTGGCGGCGAAGAGACGCTCCATCATGGCTGGTGAATGCCGGACCCAGCTTCCGGAGGAGCTCCAGGTCAGATCGATCCACCCACGTAGGCAGGCCTTGGCACGGAGCAACCGGTATATCAGAGGTGGCTCTCCATTTACCAATATGGCTGAGGCTCGGAGTCTGCGAGCCCCGGCATGCACACGCCTAGGCGTAGGCGCATGCGGAAGAGGAGGGGGCCTCTTCCGGTGAATGGCTCCTATCTACCTTACGAGTGAAGGAATGTGAGTTTTTCCCCGCAGCCGCTTTTGGAGAGATGGGACACAGGAGCCTGGCGACACGGGCTTCCTCTCTCTGTGCCCTCCGGGGGCGCCACCTTGGTGAGTGTGGGGACTTCGTGGAGCCCCCCTTCACGTTGGGGGGAGATAAATTTGAGCTCACCGCTGCCTCTCCCTCTCAAAACCTTTTGCCAGTGGACGGAGGCTGCTGCATCCCAGCTAAGATAGAGCATCTTGCTCCCCCCTTTGAACAAACTGGGCCGAATGGTGCCTCGAGACAGAAGAGCCCTGCTCCCACAGACACAGGAGCAAAATGCCCTAGCGGGCAACCGGTAGAAACAACTTACCACACCTTTCAAAACCCAGCAAAATCAAGGTGCGCGAGTATAGTTTCAGCTCGAAAGGGGATACACGAAATCATCGAAGGCTACATGCACAGAGACACATCTACTCCAAGCAACCAGCACATCAAAACATTTCTAAAAAACATGCACAAAGAAGTATATATCTCATGCACAAAGGAGCGTATACCCCATGCACAAAGAAGCATAATTATACCCCATGCACAAAGAAGCATAATTATACCCCATGCACAAGAAGCATAATTATACCCCATGCACAAAGAAGCATAATTATACCCCCATGCACAAAGAAGCATAATTATACCCCATGCACAAAGAAGCATATACCCCATGCACAAAGAAGCATATACCCCATGCAAATAAGCATATACCCCATGCACAAATAAGCATATACCCCATGCACAAAAAAAACGTATACCCCATGCACGGTGCAAGAAGCATATGCCACATGCAAGGTGACAAGAGTATATGCCACATGTATGATGCCATGGAGCATATGCCACATGCAGGGTGACAAGGAGCATATGCCACATGTATGATGCCATGGAGCATACACCCCATGCAGGGTGACAATACTTTCTGATCGAGACGAAAATTCATACAGCTAGGTCGTGGCCACCCGAACGTTGTGGCACAGCACCGTCTGTGTCACATGTTATTGTGTTAACAGTGTGCAGCGGCATGTGTCGGCCAATTTCGGCAATTTTTTGGCAGCAACCATGAGCATGAGACAACAGAATCTGAAACAGTCTGGTTCAAACTGAGGACGCAGGATAAAATGAAAATAAATCTACGGCGAAGGTAATTACTAGGTATGTTTAAAATTCATTTCATTGCCTATTTCAGTGATAATGGATTCCTTGAATGTGAGTAGTGCTATTGGCGAGTAGAGGTCTGAAATATCAGACGTCCGACATGTCTGTTGATGTGGCGCAATGAACTATCATTTCTGACTATCAGTATAAAGCTATCTGAATTGATCCATCTTAACCGTCAACTAAAATCATTATAATTTCTAATTCAATCCTGCGTACCGTAATAAAGTGATTTTGGGTTGCGTATGCTGCATTTGGCATGGAATGGCATTTATACAACCGTTTCGGGTCAAGTAAGATTGCGAGAGAGAGAGAGAGACGCATATGCGAGCCTGCTTAAGCTGCACAGCGCCCCGTAAGTCACTATGCAGCAGCTGTTGTTTTCGGCATACTGACCGATACCGAACACAACATAACTTTGCATACGCATTCTAATAATTAGTGTTAGGAACCAACATATTTTTTGCGCGAGCAACATCTGTCCAGTAATCAGGATGCTGGACGGTTCTTATGAGGGGGGGTTTAATGGGCGTGAGTCGAGCCAGCCATCTCGACTCACGCCCAGCAGAGACGCATACAGCACTGCACAGCATATTACATACATCGCATACACATATGCAGCATATTTTGAGCATCTCACAGTGCGCTGTTACCTGTAGCGGAAACGCGGATGGCAACCGCATCCACATTTCCGTGCCCCGTAAGTCACTATGCAGCAGCTGTTGTTTTCGGTATACTGACCGATACCGAACACGACATAACTTTGCATACACATTATAACTAGTGTTAGGAACCAACATATTTTTTGCGCGAGCAACATCCGTCCAGTAATCAGGATGCTGGACGGTTCTTGTGAGGGGGGGTAATGGGCGTGAGTCGAGCCAACCATCTCGACTCATGCCCGGCAGAGACGCATACAGCACTGCACAGCATATCACATACATCGCATACACATATGCAGCATATTTTGAGCATCTCACAGTGCGCTGTTACCTGTAGCGGAAACGCGGATGGCAACCGCATCCACATTTCCGCAAGGGTTTCTTCCCTAATTCGCGCTCTCGACTGCAAGCGAGTATGCGTATCGATGAGGGAAGCGATAGCAAAAATAGTATTTCGTATGCGTTATATTTCAGGAATAAATTGTACAGACTGAACGGTCAGCCACACATCTCGCAGTGGGCTGACGCGTTCATTTGGGTAAAGCGGGCGGAATTTCAGGATTTTGAAACCTCCAAAAGATGCGGTATAGGTTATCATCCTAGGTGAAACGGGCACCAACACACTCAGTATGAATATGTGATAATATTTTATAGCAATAGGATACTTAGATTAATACATGATCTTAGAGATCTTTACTTCACTGGGCGGGGCACACTGCGGGGGGGCGGAAGCGTTCCGGCTTAACTTAAAATTGCATATTTAACAAATAGCAATCAAGCAAGGAGACTGTACAAAACGACAATCTATTGCAAAAAGCGACAGAGGTCAGACGCAACGCGGAAAGCCACCGATTATGTGACTGTGACACGCAGGATCAATCAGAAGTGTTTAGCTGACGTGTACATTCGATACAATAAATTTGGGCAAACATATTGAAAGTAAATTCTCAATAAAAAAATGACGTCAGCAATCGAAATTAAGCCTCGCTCGTTGCTTCATCGAAAAGTGAACGGCATTCAGAATGTCATGACGATGACTGAATTCAGGGTGGCCACGACCTAGCTGTCAATTTTTACAGTGGGAACGGAATGGAGTGCAAGGAGCATATGCCACATGCAAGATGCCATGGAGCATATGCCACATGCACGGTGACAAGGAGCACATACCACAAGCACGTCGCAAGTTGGACAGCGGAAAACCTCCATGAGAAACAGGAAAAGGAGCACCGTTTGCAGAGTGCGGGGCGCAAGGCTGCCGAGCCCTTCACATCACTCTAACGACGGCACAACCGCAGAGTTGGAAATTTGCGGACGGTGCCCAAACACGTGGAATTTGATTAGGCGTGCAGGGAAGGTGCGGAATAAGGGAGGAATATGCAAGCGCACGCGCTGCACGGCTGCAGAGCAATTCTACTAGCACATGAATTGAGTCAACCCGGCTTCGCCGCCCTTCTAATACGCTCAGCATCATGCATCCCCCCAGAAGCCGAACGGCGCAAGATAACGGGGCAAACCACGCACACACTGTGTCTGGCAGAACGAAGCCTGGCAACTGCAACGCAGACATGTAGTCAACTGCACTAAAAAGCGCCCAACGTACACACACACTAAACGAAGCCCGGCAAATGGGCTACATTTCACGCCATTCTCCCGAAATACGACAGGGTGCAAGCCAATCATATGCGGATGTGCCAAACCCTCCGGAAGCGACCCGCAAACAGAATGCCTCACAGGTCGAAATGCAGAAATGCGCAACATACAACCACAACGCAACAAACTGAACTGAACTGAAAGCAAACATCTCGTGTCAATTATTTTCAAAGTGTGCACCGTGGACTCCGCGACGAAAGCGGTCGTAGCTACCGTTAAATACCACTGGCCGAGCATCAGGAGGATGTGCTGATCAACCTATCATATGATACAGAAATGCATACCAGACAAGAAAGTCCCTGGTGGAAGTCCCTTGGCTTTTTCCTCCGAGGAAGTCAAACTAGTCCCCGTCATGCGCGCGGTCAATCGCGTGTCCGGCGATACTGCGCGGTGGCTTTGTGCACAGATATGCATCCAATCAGGATGAACATGGCAGGCTGAATAATACTTGTTGATCAAGTGGACATGTATCCTGTACGTGTGTGAGAAAACGGGAGCCGTGATACGCACCGTCACACTTGCAGATGCATGTTTCTGTTGATGAGCATTTGGTGGTAGTGGTATCGGGAACCCAGTATAGAGAACGACCGCTATATATAAAGCAACCAGAAGGCCAGAGATAAAAATCACTTTCGTAGGGGCTAGTGTCAGAAAGCGACAGGGAGCTTGCAGCACTTGCGCACTGACTCTTGGATGACAGCAAAAAGCATTTTGTATGGCTCGAGCATGATCCACTGGTTATCTCCGTGTAATACCAATAAAACGCTGCAATCATTGCATAAGATCCCCACAACGCCAAACACCAACCCCAATCCCCGGCTGCTCATCACCCTGCCCCAACCAGCAATTTGATTGTAAACCAGGGATCAGTGCACCATCGCCCCACAATTGGCGCAGGGAAATATGTTCAAATAGGAGTGCAACAGAATTTTTGTGGTTTCAGACTTTCAGAATCCGTGACTCCTGCTGCAGTAGAGCCGAATGACACATGTAGCTCCGTGACACAAACAGGATGTACAAGTAACCACGAAGCGACACGCCTGTTCAGCTCTGTTCCTTTTGCTCTTGCAAACAGGAACTTCACGGGTACCTACGGTACTCTGTGAGGCACACTGCAAATCTGATTTTGTAAGATTTTCTTCACCTGTTTCACCTGTAAACAGTAGAGTAGGTAGTTTTTTTTTTTTTTTAACAAGAATTTTTAATTCTCACCCATTGGGTTTTTTTTTAATTATTTTTTTGGGAAAAGGCGCAACGGGAATCGAACCCTAGTCTCTCGGATTCATGACGAGTATGTTACCACTACACTATTGCGCCATATTTGATGTTAATTATCCCCCCCACCCCATTTATATACATTATTTTTACAAGCGATCTATAAATTTAATTATAGACGATCCGGTACCTCTTTCGAGCCCGCAGGATCTGTAGTCGACGTCGAGGGCTATCGTACGAAACACGTCCCAGTGACTGCCGCAACTCAAAGTTTTTTTTTTTTTTTAACAAGAATTTTTCATTCTCACCCATTGGGTTTTTTTTTAATTATTTTTTTGGGAAAAGGCGCAACGGGAATCGAACCCTAGTCTCTCGGATTCATGACGAGTATGTTACCACTACACTATTGCGCCATATTTGATGTTAATTATCCCCCCCACCCCATTTATATACATTATTTTTACAAGCGATCTATAAATTTAATTATAGACGATCCGGTACCTCTTTCGAGCCCGCAGGATCTGTAGTCGACGTCGAGGGCTACCACTAGGTTGTACGACGGCGATCGAACGACGACGGGAGATCTAACAGCGAAGTCGCGGGGACGGCGTTTACGACTGCAAACGACGGCTTCACATCGGCTACAGCAGTACGATTGACTACACTGTGACTCCTTTGAGGGAGAAGAATGGCTGGAAATGCTAAGGGCAAGACTCCAGAGGATTTCCCTCCCCTCCCGGGGAAGCCAAACATCGGGCAGGCTTCCCCTTCCCCCGCAGCACTGTCCACACAGGCCGTGCTGATGCAACAAATTCTGATCATGCAAAAGCAGCAAGGGGAGCTGCTGGAAATGCAGAGGCAGCAGGCAGAGGAGCATCGCCTGCTGCGTGACGAGCTTCACCGACAAGCACAGATCAACGTGGAGTTGCAAGCGAAGGTGGCAGCGAAGCCTGGGACTTCGGACCCGGACACCGTAGCCAAGACCGCCGAGCAACTTCTGGAGAGAAGGAGGAAGCTGGCGTACGTGCCAGCAGCCTCAGTCAACCCGTTCCCGCCGCGGCCGGCTACGCTGACATCGAGAATGCCTCACTTGTACGACCTGCACGGCAACAAGACGTACGACGCTCTCTCCAAGAAGTCCAACTCCTCAATGAAGTACGAGTGCCTGGTTCTGGCTCCGGCGCTGTCTTATTTGCACGACGTGGTGTGCGAATGCAACGAGACGTTGGACGTGAACGAGGACTGCGATTTGTCGGGCAGCGAGTGGGTAAATTGTTTCCACGCAGTAACCAACTCTGTGCACGGCGTGTACGCGATGCTGTGCAACAGGTGGACGATGCTGGAACTGCGCGGGCAGCTGGAGCAGGAGCCTGGATCTTCACAGCGGGGAGGATCTGACGCTCTACGTGCTAAACTGCAGTTCGTGGAGGACAGAGTCTACCAGGCAGCGGACGGCGTGGTGGCGGACGAGGTGTTGCAGCGTGGCTGAACGACTTCGACAAGAACCGCGGCAAGGCAATGCTGAGCCTTTCGTCGAAAAATGCAGCGAATGCGGAAACGCGGGTCGTGAAAGATCCACGGGACCGGGACCAGCGCTGGAAGGAGAACGAGAGGCGTAAGAAGTACGAGGAGAAGGACAGTAAGAAGCCTACCGACAAAGGCGGCGAGGGCCGGGGCGGAAAGCCCGCGGCCGATGTGTGATGTGCGTGCCGCCACCCCGTCCAGCGCAACAACCCTCTCCGGGCGCTGGTCGGGGAAAACTCACCGTGCAACAGCAGGTGAGACAGCGGAGGGGAGCATGGCGCGCGGCGGGCGCCAGTTCCGAAGTGATGCAGTGGATTACTCACGGGGTGAAGTTGAGGTGGAAGCGCGGGCCTCCGCCTCCGTTCGACCACGGTGTGTCACTGAGGGATGCTACGCGCAGCAGCAGGTGTGGCTGGACGCGGAGAAGGAAAGGCTGCTACAGAACGGTGCCTGGACGAGAGCGACGAGAAGATCTCATGTTTCTCGCGCTTTTTTAGTGCCGAAACCGGGTACGAACAAGTGGAGACTGGTGGTGGACTTCCGATGGCTGAACCAGTGGTGTGTGAAGAATCGCGTGAAGATGGAGACGCTGAAGAAACTAAGAAGACTGGCGAAGCCGGGCGACTGGTGCTTCAGTTTCGACCTCCAGGACGGTTTTCATGCGCTGGGGATCCACCCGGACTTTCAACGCTTCATGCAGTTCGACCTGCAAGGGGACCTGCTTCAATGTTTAGCGGTGCCGTTCGGGTGGAACGACGCTCCGAGGGTGTTCTGCAAGTTCGTACGCGTGATGGTGGAAGCTCTACGTTCTCCAAAGGCAGCGGAAGATCGCAGAGAAATCAGGAGGCTGCGGGACGGTTCCGCAGTACGACAGCGATAGTCAGTCCGTCGCAGAGCTGGTGGTGTTGGCGAGAACCCGAACCGCCACAACGGAATGCGAGTACTACCGTACATTGACGATTTTCTGGTGCTGGTCGACTCTCAGCGAGAAGGCTTTCTGCGTTGAGAAAAAGTTCAACTGGTGCTTCATCGACTAGGCCTACAGCGGAACGAGAAGAAAGGCCAATGGGAGCCTACACAGGTGGTGGAGCACCTCGGTTTGGAGGTGGACCTGAAGCTGGGACAATTCCGTGTAACAGAATGACGGGTGCACAAAATCCACACCAGGGCGAAGGAGATCCTGTGCGACGCAGCGAGAAATCGGAGGTGGATTCCTGCCAGGAGATTGGCTTCCTTCACGGGACTCTGCCAATCCGTGTACTTAGCAGTACCAGCGGCGCGGCTCTACCTACGGGAGCTCTACTTCGTGCTGGCAGAGAAACGCAGCTGGGGAGCAAAGGTAAAGATCTCGCGTGCAGCTCGGGTGGACTTAGAATGGTGGTCCAGGCTGCCTGTGATGAGCAGGTGGAACGGGCGCAAGATCTGGAGATCCCCGACGAGAGCGAAGGTGCACACGGACTCTTCGATGATGGCCTGGGGAGGAGTGCCAAACCTGAAGTTCCCCGCGAGAGGTTTCTGGTCAGACGAGATGCGCAACTGGCACATCACACACTTGGAGCTGGAGGCCGTGTACAAGACCGTGCAGGCGTTCCTAAAGGAGCTGGAGGGCAAGGTCGTACGACTCTACTGCGACAACCAGGCGGTGGTGGCGATGCTCTCACACTTCACCTCCAGGAACCCGGACCTGATGAGGAGAATGCGGAGGCTCTGGCTGCTACTGGATCTGCACGACATCGAGTTGCAGGCTCGTTACATCCGCAACGAGGCCAACGTGTGGGCTGACAACCTTTCTCGCTGCGAGGATTTGGACGACTGGAGACTCAATCGAGACTGGTTCGTGTGGGCCAACAAGCCATGGGGCCCCTACACAGTCGACCGGTTCGCTTCCGAAATCTCCGCGCAGCTTCCTCGGTACTACGCTGCGTGGAAGGACCCGAAGTGCGAAGGAGTGGACTCTCTGACGTACGACTGGCGGGGGGAGAACAATTGGGTGAACCCCCCGTGGGCGCTGCTGGACGAGGTGGCGCACAAGCTGCGGGAGGAGGGGGCCGCTGCTACGGTGGTGGCTCCGTACTGGCCGGGACAATCCTGGTTCAGGGAGTTGGAGGCCCTGGCCACCGAGGTGGTGATCATGCCACGACGCAGGGACTTATTCACTCCGAGCAGGCTGGGAGGGTCCGAGCTGCTCGGGCCCTCAAAATGGGACGCTGTGATGTTCTTCATCGAGGCGCGCCCGTGAGTTGCTACGCTGCTGAAGTACGAAGGAGCTCTGCTTCGTGTACGACAGCAGCTGAGGTGACCGTGGGCTCTAAAATCGAGGTGTTCTGGAAGGACGATGACTGCTTCTACCCGGGTGTGGTGAAGGAGTTCAACGAGGACGGGAAGGCGCACGTGCTGTACGACGACGGCGACGAGGAGACACTGGACCTGTCCAAGGAGAACTTCAAAATCATTAACAGCTCGGGCGTGTCGGAGCTGACGGACGAGGCAGCGGACGCGGACGGCGAGAACATCGACTGCGGAGGCGACTACGAAGAGAACAAGCGCGGTGGTGCTGTACAAAACTTCCTCACGCGCTCACTCTGTGAGCGGTGGAGGAGTGAGTTGGGACAATCCCGACTCACAGAACTGGCAGTGACAATGCAGAGAAAAGCACTGCTGGACACGGCGATGAGCAACTACGGACCGAAGGCGCGGCGCTTCATTTTATTTTGTGAGCAGCACCAACGGCCGTGGCTGCCAGCATCGGAGGCGACTGTGTTGCTGTACATCGCCTCTCTGTTGAAGGACGGGGGCATCAAGTCAGCTTCCTTGCAGCCGTACCTGTCTGCCATCAACAACTACCACGAGGACCTGCGATTTCCTGGACCAGCGAAGGGTCGTGCTGTGACCCGAGCTGTGAAAGGGATGGCGACCATCCAGGCGGAGCTGGCGGTGCAGGAGGAGAACATCGAGACCCAGCGGACTTGGCTGCCAGCGGCACACGTACGACGTGTTCACGAAGCAGCGCTGAAGTTGACTCCGAGATCTCCTGAGGAGCTGCGGCTGCTACGAGCCTTCGCCTACGTGGTTGTTGCCTTTGTGACCTTTGGCAGACCGGACACGGGGACTTCGTTGTCACGACAACACGTTCATTGTGGCGACAGTGAGTTCTCGGTGGTGCTGCTGAAAGAGAAAGGACGGCGACATCACCTGGTGAAGAGACGCCTGTGCATCCCCTGGAAGGGGGTGGCTCTTTTGAAGGAGCTGATCGAGCACTGGGAGTTTCACCGTGACACAGCTTGGAGCAGATCTGAGAAGACTCAACCTGACGCCTACTGGCTGCTACCCGAGGACCCGAAGAACTTCAAGGCTTCAGTTGCCAATGACTGGATTGGTCTGGCTCTCAGCGAGCTGGATTGCAGACCCCCGGAAGGAGGTCATTTTTCTGCACACAGCACTCGGAAGGGTGCCACGACGTGTGCTCGAGCTGTGGGTGTTGCAATGGAGAAAGTGTGCTTCTTCGGAGGCTGGTCACAGTTCTCTTCGGCAGTGCAGCACTACATCGACCCGACAGCTTTGAGGGACGCAGACATGAACTACTACTTCGAGTGGTTAACATGGTCACAGTGACAGATATCAGATTTCTTTTGTGTGCCTCACAGTTTCATCTTTGGTTTCATGGCAAATGAGGATTCGAGCAAAAGAGAAATGTTCAAATTGGAGTGCAACAGAATTTTTGTGGTTTCAGAATCCGTGACTCCTGCTGCAGTAGAGCCGAATGGCACATGTAGCTCCGTGACACAAACAGGATGTACAAGTAGCCACGAAGCGACACGCCTATTCAGCTCTGTTCCTTTTGCTCTTCCCACCGCTCCCGACCCAGAGGACTCTTTCCTTTTGGTGACTTGCACAGACAGTCTGGACATCTCATCAAACTTGAATTTAGAAAGCATTTAAAAAAACAGAAAATGCATTTTCAAACACTTTACAAAATCATTTAATAAAATGTATTGCAGTGCCTGCCTTTGGCAAATGAGGATTCGAGCAAAAGAGAAATGATTAATGCATGTATATCAGCGTAGGAAGCTGAAGCTGTTATAGGGCGGGGACACATTGCTATTCACTACATGGTTCAACCCACGAGTCATTCCATTCACTAAACAGCCAGGGAGACGCGCATCTGAATGCAATGCATGCGTGGGGGTATGCATTGAAGTGCACCGATCGATGGGACGGGTACCAGTTCAAAATCAATCCAGGCTTACGGCAATTGCTTTTTTCTTTGCTGTTCCATCATTGGCACTGGGCATTCATATCAGTCCTGGCCGTCATAATGCGCCTGAGGGGTGCAAGGTGCCTGGCCGTCATGATGCGCCTGAGAGTTGCATAGCGGCTGGCCATCATCATGAGCACTCATCAGAGCATGTTACAGTGGTACCTGTTGGGTGGCTTGACGTCGGGCTTGCCGTAGGGCTTGTAGGGTAGCTCGTAGTTGGTGTTGCTGTTGCTGTTGGAGCAGAACTCGGCGTTACCGTTGGAGCAGTACTCGGCGCTTGAGTTGGAGCTTTTGAGCCTGGACCGTCACCCGAGTAGTAAACACCTGAGAAGCCTTCGCCGGTGCAGGTTCCTGGCTAAGTGCACGCCACTTGCCTATGGATGCGGTGGCCTGTGAGAAGGGGGGGACCCCCCTTCCTGGCGGCGAAGAGACGCTCCATCATGGCTGGTGAATGCCGGACCCAGCTTCCGGAGGAGCTCCAGGTCAGATCGATCCACCCACGTAGGCAGGCCTTGGCACAGAGCACCCGGCATATCAGAGGCGGCTCTCCATTTACCAATACGGCTCAGGCTTGGAGTCTGCGAGCCCCGGCATGCACACGCCTGGGCGTAGGCGCATGCGGAAGAGGAGGGGGCCTCTTCCGGTGAATGGCTCCTATCTACCTTACGAGTGAAGGAATGTGAGTTTTTCCCCGCAGCCGCTTTTGGAGAGATGGGACACAGGAGCCTGGCGACACGGGCTTCCTCTCTCTGTGCCCTCCGGGGGCGCCGCCTTGGTGAGTGTGGGGACTTCGTGGAGCCCCCCTTCACGTTGGGGGGAGATAGATCTGAGCTCACCGCTGCCTCTCCCTCTCAAAACCTTTGCCAGTGGACGGAGGCTGCTGCATCCCAGCTAAGATATATAGAGCATCTTGCTCCCCCCTTTGAACAAACTGGGCCGAATGGTGCCTCGAGACAGAAGAGCCCTGCTCCCACAGACACAGGAGCAAAGCGCCCTAGCGGGCAACCGGTAGAAACAACTTACCACACATTTCAAAACCCAGCAAAATCAAGCTGGCCATCATAATGCGCCTGAGAGGTGCAAGGTGCTTGGCCGTCATAATGCGCCTGAGGGGTGCAAGGTGCTTTGGCCGTCATAATGCGCCTGAGGGTGCAAGGTGCCTGGCCGTCATAATGCGCCTGAGGTGCAAGGTGCCCGGCCGTAATGCGCCTGAGAGGGTGCAAGGTGCCTGGCCGTCATAATGCGCCCTGAGGGGTGCATGTGCCTGGCCGTCATCATGCGCCCTGAGGGGTGCAAGGTGCCTGGCCGTCATAATGCGCCTGTGGGTAAGGTGCCTGGCCGTCATGATGCGCCTGAGAGGTACAAGGTGCCTGGCCGTCATAATGCTGAGGGTGGTGCCTGGCCGTCATGATGCGCCTGAGAGGTGCAAGGTGCCTGGCCGTCATAATGCGCTGAGGGGTGCAAGGTGCCGGCCGCATAATGCGCCTGAGGGTGCAAGGTGCCAGCGTCATATGCGCTGAGAGGTGCAAGGTGCCTGGCCGTCATAATGCGCCTGAGAGCACCCAAGGTGCCTGGCCGTCATGATGCGCCTGAGGGCTGCAAGGTGCCTGGCCGTCATAATGCGCCTGAGAGTGCAGGTGCCTGGCCGTCATAATGCGCCTGAGAGGTGCAAGGTGCCTGGCCGTCATGATGCGCCTGAGGGTGCAAGGTGCCACGGCCGTCATGATGCGCCTGAGAGGTGCAAGGTGCCTGGCCGTCATAATGCGCCTGAGGGTGCAAGGTGCCTGGCCGTCATAATGAGCCTGTGGGGTGCAAGGTGCCTGGCCGTCATCATGAGCACTCATCAGAGCATGTTACAGTGGTACCTGTTGGGTGGCTTGACGTCGGGCTTGTCGTAGAGCTTGCGGGGCTAGTTGTAGGGCTAGTTGTAGGGCTGGTTGTAGGGCTGGCCGTAGGGCTGGTCGTAGGGCTTTGAAATAACACCCGGGTACCTCCAGTCGCATTCCATTGTGCGGCCGGACTTGGCGGAGAAAGTGGAGGTGGAGGTGTCGATAACGATGTAGGCGTTGGATGTTGTGAGAGTGGAATCGGAGATTGGAGTATAGGCAAAGCTGGAGGTGATCGAGGGGACGGGGGTGGGTATTGAGAAGGCGGAGGCGCTATCAATAGTACAGGAGGCGGAAATGGGGTGGGAGGTACGGAGGGCGCGCGCTCCTCAAGGCAAGTGCTCCACGTGGGAGACGTAGGCAGCTCGGTGAAGCTTGAAGAGGTACTTATGGTGTGGCCGGTGGAGCTTGAAGAGGAGGTTATGGTGTGTCCAAGAACCCGGCCTCTCACAACTTGGTATGTGTCCCCGCGCACGCGTATCTTCCACCTCCCTGTCGTAGATTAACAGATGGGACACGAACCCAAACCAAACGCACAGCCGTGAGCGGTATGCGCATATGGCTTGGGAGCTCGCGGATCTCATAGTAACGATTAAAAAATGCACCGACCGAGCCAGGCCGCGAGATGAGCGGCGTCTCGAGGCTTCCACGGGAAACCGAGATCCCGGTGAGGGCGATATAGTGCAACTCTAAACTGAAGCGCGCTCGGCTATATCCTCTTGCACTCCGCAACAGAGCTTCTCGGATTTCTGCCTCGGAAGAGTTCTTGCGCCGCCGTTTTTCCTCCCAGATTCGATCGCATTTGTAAGCGACGAGAATGATGGGCACCACACAAGGGTAAGAAGACCGACCCGAACATTCAGAGCTGGAGGATCGAGCAACAGCAACAACCCATCGACCCGCTCGCCCCCGCAGAAGGGGGAACCGTTGAAGACCTCGGCGTGATATATAGCAGGAAGTTTTCTCAACGACAATTGAGCAAACGGCCAACACTTAATGGGGGGACGGATTCCACGGATGCTATGACTGCCTCTATTGTACAGCCTTTGCGAAGGGTGGCAAGGAGCTAGAACTCCGTATGTCCCCTTCGATGATAGGCATCCTTTTCAAGCTGCCCGAGCCACCTCTCAAGCACCAAGCCTGTGATGAGAGCTGCCACCCCGCTCCCTAACCGCCGCAAAACCTCATCCCATAATAAGAGGGTGTGCACCCAGAACACGCCGATAATAACGCCACATCTCTAGGAGCTGAGACGAGTGATAAATTGCATCACTTCCTCCAGAACTTGAGCGCCCACATTCTAACATTAATATGTCTGCAACCCCCTGCCCCCAACACCAACCCTATGGTACGTACAGAAGTCGTGGTGCTGGGCGCTCTGTGCGTAGGGCATCTATGTGTGTATATGCTCATCCTTGGGCCAATGCCTTCGGGAATTCTTGGGTACTGGTTCCCAACACCTCTCAAGGCATCCCCTACATCTCTCAAGGCAACCCTCAAGGCATCCCCTAAGCAACCCCTCCCAAGGCATCCCCCAACACCTCTCAAGGCACCAACCCTCAAGGCATCCCCCAACACCCCCAAGGCATCCCCTAAGCAACCCCTCCCAAGGCATCCCCCAACACCCCCAAAGGCAGCCCTCAAGGCATCCCCCAACACCCCCAAAAGCATCCCCAACACTTCTCAAGGCATCCCCGAGCACCTCAAGGGAACATAAGGCCACAGGCCGTATGATGGGGGTTGTGACCGATGTTTTGGTGAGGGAGATTTCCCTTGTCGACCGTAATGCACTAGATGTGATATCAAAGAAGTATATGTGAAATTCACAAAAGATTTTGCGATTTTCGGCCACAGTTTTGGCGATTGTGCCATCCTTAAAATCTGAAAGGTACACCTGGGGTGAGCAACTTCGGGAGTTCCATTGCCCATGCATGTCACCTCCCACATTGATATCTTCACTGAGAAATTTCCCGAGCCGTCTCCCAACATTACTCGGGTCCTCCCCCAGCACAACCCGAGGCATCCCCCATGCATGTCTAGGGCATACATACCCCAACATCCCCTGAGCCATCCCCCAGTAAATCATAGGGCATCCCCTCAGCAGGCGCCCCCCAGCATCCTGAGGCATCACCCAGCATCCCCGAGTCATCCCCCACGGTATTCGTGGCACCCCGGAGGCATCCCCGCCCCATTAGCCCCCACAACCCCTGAGGCCTCCCCAGCACATACACCCCATGCAAGAAAACCCAGCATCCCCTGAGGTATCCCCCAACGGCATTCCCAAATATCACCCGAAGCATCACCCCGCTTCCCCCAAGGCGATGCCCAACTCCCCTCGAGGCATTGCCTAACATTCATTCGTGCGTGTTGGTGCCGGTGGTGCAGTCATCACTTACCATGGGACGTGCATCGCAGTCAGCACGAGCGCACCTAAACGATCGATTTTAGCACAGGCATGCTCATGCTGAAATCCGTTGGCACATGTCAGCGATGCACTCGATCGTGCCGTGACGTATGTATTCACATATTTATGTATCTTGAAAAGAAAAGGGGAATTGATACCTTTTTCGGGTGTGGGGTTTATTTTGAGCCCTCTCGGCATGTATGTATATATATATATATGTGTGTGTGTGTGTTACACGCCAATCCCGCGGCGCGATTAATCGCGCCCCATTCACGCCAATCCCGCCCGGCGCGATTGGCGTTGTGAAAAATGTCACGCCAATCGCGCCCCATATAGACTGCAATTTGAAAGGTACATACTTCAACCACGGTCAACAAAAAAACGCAGAAAAACATACTTTGCTGACATTTGGCGCGATTGGCGTGGGGCGCGATTGGCGTGTAACATATATATGTTACGGCACCAGCGTGCCAGCCAATTTTGGCACAGGCGAACTGTACCAAATAACTTTTGGCGCAAGCGCGCCTGTGCCAACAACTTTTTGATACAGGCCGGCCTGTGCCAATGCCGGCTGGTGCCGTAGCATATGTATGTATGCACGCACGTATGCAAGCATGATTTGATAGTGATGACCAAAATGGACAATGGCAACACGCAATTACTCTTCGCGATGCAGTAAGCATGTATTTAAAGGTGAGCTGGATGTTCCCACCTTGTTTTAATCGCAATGTCAGAAGCCTTTTCTCAACATTATTCTCAAAGACCTCATCGGTTTCGTACCAACATAGTTCTGGTGACGCGTTCCAGTCTCGTTCTTTGTTGTCAATGCAAACATTCCAAGACGCACTGGAAACAGCACCCAGCAGAAGGCAAGCTGATCACTTCATCCAAGAATTTTCGGATGTGCTAAATGCGCCATCAATCATATTTTTAACGCAACATACTCGGTGCATGTCATTTCCTTTGCACCTGCTATCTCATTGACAAAAGGCATACTGCAAGCATTCCATTAAAAATTAGCTTTCTTTTTCCATGCTTCTAAGTAAGCACAGCTTCTAAGGCAACATGTTTAGAGTCTTGTGGGTTGGGTGGGTAGAGAAGGCAAACAAACAGAGTTGCCGACTTCCTGAAAAGGAACCCTATATAAGTACTTTCGTGTGCAAGCCTTCATATCTAGCTAGATCAGCTACGTACTATTTCCGTTCTAACAGCTCAGAGAAATCTGGATAATCCACCGATACAGAAATAAACCTAAAAAATCCGCAAGCTCCAATTTATTAACCATTTTTTTACACATGTCATCTCATCGCCATGCAACAGAGATTCTAGGCACGTTGCAAGGCGCCCGGCTGCATGCTCAGAAGAAATGGGAAATGGGATGAAGACAACCCGTCCACCCATGTTGATAGGATAGTAGGGCCAGAAGCAATTGGTTTCATGTGTATTGATTATTACTAGACGATTGTTAATTAATTGGGTCCTCACCTCTTACGTAGGTTGTCTCTTGCATAGATGGGCAAGCTTCCACCACAGGCCAAGTTAAAATCCGCCTGTCCCGCAAACAGGTGGTGATGTGAGAGATAGCCTGATGCACAATCTAGCTCTAACCAAAAGGTTTGATTGCTACTTCCAAGAATCCACCGCTTCGTAAGTATGTATGGAGAAATGCCTCTTGAGTATATATGCATACAACATCACTTAAGTATGAGGGAACACCATTTAAGTAAATGCGGGGGATAATTGAAAAACATATAATTCTCCATTCGGTCTTGGTATTTATAGAAATACTAAATCGGCCTTTATATGTTAACATTCTCCAGAATACTATAAGAAAAGGTTAAGTTGAAAAATAGTAAATGGTGGTCTAGGTACGATCTATCCACTTTGAACTCGAGTTTAGGACCCAAACCTACATAGAAAAACAATACCTAACATATATACTCCATGCGTGTTCTCTATGGACGGGTTCCACAAACTTCACATAATGGCATCAGGCCGCCGCCGGAGGGCAAGATGGGGTCGTAGAAAACCCCCAGGGAAGAGAAAGGCAAACCAACAACGGAACGCTTGAACTTCACAAAGGCGGGAACAGTAGTCCCACAACAGGATCAGGTGTTGGCGTAGCTTGGTCGAGACACTGTATGTGGAGACGAGACCTGATCGTGGATGCACGATCGGTCTTGCGCCCCCCGAACGGCGCGCCGCACCGTACAAATAGTGTGCACTGGGGCGATGACCGAAGTGTTTGCCTCCCCACTAAATGCACGCAAGGATACAAGAACCTACTGCTTACAGTTCCCGAAAGATAAGGTTTTCGGGGCGAAAGGCTCCGCATGGTACATGCACTGGGAACTACTCATAGCATTCCAATTCAACCCGGAATACATGGCACGCGACCTGCACAAGGCACTCAAGAAGCAAGGCGGCGAAAGCCACTGAAGCGGATACCCCGGTATTCGGAGTGGGGATCGATATACCCGGCGTATGCATGCTAGGAGCCCATACCGAAAGGTACTGAATAAGTATAACGGACACAGGGTTCGTGAGTCATTGGAAATAAAGTAGGGACAATTTACGTTCTGACCGCTGGCTGGACCATTGGATGGGGAAACAGCAACAGCAACCCACGGAATGCAACTGGAGCCTCAAGATAAGAATAGTAGCCAGCTCAGGAGGATGGCGGAAATACTGTCCAGACCCATTGACGACGTACCGGGTGTTCAGCGAAGCGCTAAGGAAGTGCCCACACAGGCAGGTGAAAACCAAGGCAACACTGCGACAACCAGACCGGCCCCTGGCAACGAAGGACACGGAGGACTACCTGTATATGAAGGGCTAGGTGGACACACTCAGCGAGGATTGCGTTATAGACCTCGCCCCGTGGACGGACCACGAGATGCCAGTGCTTTGCTCGCTACATACCCACGGATAAGGTGGAGGAGTGCATAAAGGAGGTCATAGACCAATGGGAGGATGGAAGACACAATATGAGAGGGCAGCAACCCGACCCTGAGAGATAGAGTTCTCACAGCAAACGCCGAGTGGACAAGAGCCGAAATAAGGGATGAAACAATAAACAGGTGGGAGCAACAATTCAAGGTGCAGGACGACTCACAGAAACCTAAGGGGGAGCTGGAGCCAGGGAAATGGGGCAAACAATAATGGAAAGATAAGTAAACGTCAAAGGAACCCAGGGAGAACACAAAATGGGATACTCGAGGCCACTAAGAAAGTACAACCTGAAGGAATTTATATATATATATTGACGGACGCAGAAGAAAGGTGAAAGTAAACAAGCTACAAACAGAGGAAGTGACAGTGGCAAGGGTATGGGTCGTCGACCCGAGATGGGGCCATACAACTCAGCCACATGCAAAGAGGGGAAGGGGAATGCCAGACATATTGTGAACACGGCGGAGCGAGCTCACGGCCATATATATGCATGGCACTCCTACTTGATTAAAACACAGCAGCAAGAGAGGTGCATAATTATATGCACAAACAGCCTCGCGTCATTGTACAGGATACAACATATGTACAAACGACCCCACACACTGGAGCGCCATGCATGTACACAGGGACTTGCTCTACAAAATCCTGAAAAGAACGAACCGGGAAAACGAACAGGCAGGAGATACCGGTAGAACTGCACATAGTGAAGGACCACGTAGGGATAAAGGGCGATGAGAAATCGGATGCAGTAGCCAGCAGGAAAGCATGAACGGAAGGGCGATACCAACCGAGCCATGGCAACATGCACACGGTGACGCTGCAGGCTGTGTGCGTAACGGAGGAAGGCGAAACGCTTAAACTTGCCAAACAACAAGCAGGATACAGCAGGCGAGTGCTCAAGCTGATACGGGACGAAGAATTGGATGTGAGCAAAAGGCTGAGGGACATGAAAAGGGTGCTGGATACATACGGGACCGGAAAAGAGGGAAACTAAAAAGCAAAAACTAGAAAGAATTTAGACGTATGAGGATGCAATGGACACAAGAGGACATACCGGCAGAGAAGCTGGTGATGATAGCTATATATATATATATATGGAACAGGGGGAGGATGAAAGGGCACGACAGGTTGAAGAGTATGACACTTTTCCGCCCACCCGTTGACACGTGCACCTCTCCCGGAAATTTCACCGACTGTATGGTAATATTATTGCGATAATTTTTATGGTACTGAGTGGTTTAATTTTTGCATATATGGTATTATTACAGTATTTTTGAGGAACATTTTAACACGCGTTTCGAGACGAATAGAGGCTCAGTATGGCAAAATCCGGTCGCAAAAAACAGCCGTCTGATCCGCTTCTTGTGAGCGTGGAAATCCACCTACGACAGGTTGTGAGTTGTGCCTCAGCAGCATTACGCACGTTGAGTTTGGCAGAAGGGAATTTTACCGCGCTTTCGCAGGAGGCAGCTGGTTCGCAATCTTTTTCTCAACTCATCACTGACTCACAGGTTGTCACAAGAAATCTGCTCGAAGTTGTTCAGCTGTTGGATACCAAGGCGCGAGCCACAGTAACCACTGCAAAACGTGCCTTAATTTCGAAACAGAAGTCTGAGTTCTCTGGGAGCCATGGATAGTAAGGTTACAGAATTGGCAGTATGACAGAGTTCTGATTTTTTCCGAGCAGAGACAAGAGATTTTTTCCGAGTTTCCGATGAAGACCGGATTTTATTTCGACAGACAATTACGAGACGGGATTCAGACTAGAGCTCGACAGTAGTATGGTATGACACTTGCTGCAGACGTGAGACGTGACACTGGATTCCTGACATTCTAGAGAGCCGCCCTTGACGGGAGACATTCTGTTAACTAGTAACCCTAAGACATTGCTGGCATTCTTAGGAAGCTTTTCCTGGAAATACTGCTCTTTAGTAACACTCAAATTGATTTAATTTGTATTAGAAAGTTCTTGTCCGAATTAAACAAGATGGCCGCACCAGCTAAGTTGGCAATTTACAACGACGCCGGTGTCCTCAACCCCGTGCGCGCTTTAGCGTTCTTTCAGCGCTCGTTTCTAGTTTGGAACTCTCAGCGCATATACCGGACAATTTTCTGAGTCAGTATGTTACCTTTATCCAAACATTCCCGCAACTTATAGGGCTGGAAGCGTCTGTTTTACCGTTCCCGACCAAGATGCGTGATAACACTTTTCATGTTCTCCGCGTTTCACTGGATTCTCGCTTGCGCGCAGCAGTTGACACGCAGGCCGCTTTTATCACGGACATTTTTTATGGAGTTTATTACTTCGTCTCTTGAAGCCTCCATTCTTTCTTTCCGTGGATCCTGTTGCCGACGCGACAACGTTCATTGTGGCCGCGATGATTTTGCCACGTATTCCAGTGCAACCGTTCTGCTCTTTCTTACGGTACATGCGGGCTCCTCCCTTGCGCAAAAAACCGACCTCGGTATCAGCTTAAGCAAACGAGTTGTTTCGTAACCGCCACATCCGTGCTGTTTCTCGGAGCCTGTGCCTTACTATATTCTGATTGAGTGCAACGACGCTGGCGTGAGGAGTTACGGGTGGTGTAGACGGTGTGGCCTTACCGCGCACAGACATTGTGCGTGGGATCTTTCCGACAAGGGCCAATGTGCATTCCCGTTGGACTCGAGCTCACCACTCCTTTGCTCAGATTGCGTATTGCCCGCGCCGCACCTCGTGAGTAATTTTGCCGAGGCTACATCAGCGTTGGCAGTTACTGGTACACCACTTGAACATTTGGTGGTTATCCCTAACCACACGACCCTTGCTGCCGACGCTCAGTTCCAGGCTTTGCAGGGGGCGAGTGAGATGTTCGCGGGTCCAGTTTATGTGTGGGGAGGCGACGCAGTGGAGGAGACGCCCGCAGATTTTTCTGGCACGCATTCGCAGCATGTCGAGCTTATGCCACGTGCTGTTCGTGGACTGCGCGAGGCATTGTTGAACTCCGTGGAGCGTGAGTGGACTGCACCACGCGTGGAGGGTAGCGACATGATTGAGGCGGTTATGACAACGCCACCGGTTCCCTCTCAAGCCGCAGCTCAAGCCGCAATTTATGTTCCACCCGCTTTGCAAAACGCTGCCCCTCGCACCCTTATTTCATCTCTCCTACCCGTGCCTTCGCAGCCCGATAACCCGCGGCCGGTGACTGCGGCCCATGTTCCTCTTCCACAGCCTCCAGCCGCAGTTGTGCTACCCGCGTCGAAACCTGAGGCAACCCAACTGGTGGCATTGCGCGTGCTTCCGCAGCATCATCTTGAACCTGGAGAGGCAGCGGTTATTCCCTCATTCGCCGCGCTTATGGACGCCACATTGCCGAGCGCGGGATTAGAGGAGCTGGTGAGTAGCTCGGTGGACGGTCTATCACCGGACGATCTGGATTCTCCCTCGGCCTTGCGGAGAGAGGTGAGAGAGAACTACTCGGGCAACGGTGTTTCTAAAGCCGACAAGGTTGTTATGAGACGCACTATGCAGGTCGCACGCTGGGTGACTCCACGGAGTTCCAGCACACTCCTCTCCACATCTCCGAGGACCTTGTGACCACCGAGGGGAACAGGCTTAGAGTGCAGGATCGACTTCAGTTCCCTCGGCGAGAACGTTTCCTCACTTATTGCCGCAAGCGGGCGGCAGAGTGGGATTCTATTCTCCGATCAGGTTGTGGGGTGTTCTCTCCTGCACATAGTGCTCATTTGGCACATCAGCGTACGGCCCTGCTCATCAAGGCCCGCTACGAGTACCTCGGTGAACTGGTGGAGTACGCCGCGCTCGAGTGGTCCTGGTGTTGTTGGGAGGGTGTCTATGTGTTCCTCACGGCTAAGTTCGTTGCCGCGTGGGAGACGCACCCTTTCTCGAAGGCCATTAAGCTGGACCGTGATTTGCTTCGTTTCCACAGTGGGGTTATGGTTGGTGACCGCCGTGAGGCCGTGCGCCAGTACATATCTGACACCGTGTACCCCACTCAGCTCATGGACATCATGGTCAAGGTTGACATGGGAGCGGTAGTGCCTTCTCCAGTGGTGGGCCGCGGTTGCCGTGAGATTGGTTCTTTGGCACGAGGGGCTTTGTTGCCCGCATGCAGAAGGCCGTCTCCTCGTAGATAGGCAGCCGCCAGTGAGTCCGCCGAAGCGGAGCTCACAGGTCATCAAGGAGAAGACCATTGACGGTGTGAAGAGGAAGTTTGTGCTCAAGCACGCCTTTTCAGGACCTCTCCGGACACCGTGTGAGCACACCGAGGTCGTCGCCTGAGGTTTCGGCAAGCCGACGCCAGGTGACTCAACATGCAAAGCAGCAGCCTCCGACCCTGTCGTGACCCCCCACTTATCTACTCCTTCCGATTGGTTGGACTTTGGGGCACACTCGGGTCGGGTGGCAACTGGTGGTCCCAGTTCTGGGGCCGCCCACTGTGCTGTTCGTTGGGAGCCTGGTGGTCTAATGTTGAACAACCATTACTCAGCTCTGGAGGAACTTGATCCGGTGAACTTATGCACCGGTGTAGCCCTCAGTTCTGGTATTGGTGAGAGTGGTGGACTGGAGCCCGAAGTTCTGCAGGTCAAACCACAGCCTGTTCAGGCAGTTCACACAGACCCTTTGGCAACTGGCCAGTCACGTGTTAGTGACTGTTCGGTGGAGCCTCAATTGCGACACCCAGCCCTGGACCTTCTGCTTCGGGAGCTGTATTACTAGTATCCTGAAGGTTGCCCCGTACCAGCTGGAGCTCGGGGACTGGACCCGTTCACGGACAGTGCCCAGCTGTTCAAGAGCTACCTGATGCGGTATGGGCACCTGCTTTATGGCGGTGGGAAGCTTACACCGGCACTCTCACACCTCAAGTCTCGGCTGCATTGGAGCCGGCTGCGGGTGAAGGGTGAGAGTATTGGAATCTGCAAGTGCTGCTGATCAGTTTGGTGTAAAGCATGACTATCTAGACCTTGTACAGTAGTCAGGATGCTCAAACCCTGAAGAAACCCTAAAGAAACCCTGTGGAACCCTTAGATCTAGATCTGTAGATCTGCTGAACTAATCGTGGCCGTCAGATCACTGATGACCATCGGGAAGTGCGTAATGACTCCATATGACTCGCAAATGTTCGTGGCGTTTCGAGCAACGAACTGGTATATCTTTTGATAATGGAAGTTTACGCTCGCTTTTGTGTAACCGAAACTCTCGAAATCTTACAGGTTTTGGGCCCACTTACTACACAGTAAGTGTTAACCTACGGTTGTATCACGCAAATTTTTTGCTGCGCGTTTTTCGGAAATTAGTAAGGGACAAGACAAGGCCAAGCTTGCGGGGCGGACCCCACCAGGACTGAGTGTGGAATCTACTTACGGCGATATCTCGGAGGTGCAGTCAGAAGATGGAATTTCAGTTGGGGAGGACTCTGCAGCGCTGACAGCTCTTATCGAGGAGCGACAACAACAGCTATTTTCGCAGCAAGACGCGCGTATAAATGAGCTTATGAAAGTGGTTCAGGTCCTGGCACAGACAGTGCCCCAGTTGGCTGCGAATCAGAATGCGGGGACAGGAGAAGCGTTTGCGTCTCCTGAGGCCGCGAAATCCGGTATGTCTGGTTCCGGTGTTCACTCTCACGTTGCGGGTGGAAATGCGGGCGTACCTTTGCCTCCTCTGGCGGAAATGTTGAAGAGTTTCAAGTCTGACCAACTTTATTCTGGTCTGGACGCGGAAAATGACGCCAAGTGGCTGGAGTTCCGAGGTAAAATTGTGCCATGTTTGCGTCACCGGGCACTGGCGTTACTCTTATCGGACGCGCGCGACTTGGAGGACATCAAGGAGGACGAGCGCTTCTCTGTGGCAGCGAATCAGTTGTTTCACGACTTTCTGTCGGCCGTGACTTCCAAGACGGCAAATGCGGTTGTGCAGACGTACAGCGAGGAGGCGGACGGTATCTTGGCCTGGCGGCAGCTGGTTAAAATGCGTCGGAGCACGGGCTCTGCGTACTTTGTGAGGCAGGTCAAGGCTCTGCTTGATGACACGAGGAAGTTTGCGTCGCTTGCTAACCCACTGCCGTTCTTTCTGAGTGCGCGGCAAATTCTCGACAGGGTGAAGGAATATGCGTGCACGAGCGAATTCCTGCCGACCGGTGAGAAATTTCATGTTGCCAGCCTGGAGGTGGTCTTTGTGGCTATGGTGCTGAATTCTTTGAACCCGGCATATGTCTTGGTACGTTCTATGTACTCCAAGAACAAGATACCGTCGTTCCAGGAGCTGAGTGACGCGGTGTGTGACCACTACGACAACGTTATAGCTACTTCAGCAGCGGCTGCGGAGACGGGTGCTGGAATTGTGGAGGACAGGCGCAAGCAGGAGGAGCAGAAACGTACTGTGATGCTCAAGAAGGTGCCGTGCCCGATATGTCATATGACTGGGCACTCGTCCAAGGAATGCTTTGTGACCAACGAGGGCAAGCGGGAGGAGTACCTCAAGAAGAATCCCAAGAGGAGG
>LGRX02004595.1:0-20624 GCA_001247695.2 Cymbomonas tetramitiformis | reverse complement strand
GGAGCTGTTGCAACTGCTGGGGCTGCTGGAGCTGCTGGAGCTGCTGGAGCTGTTGCAACTGCTGCGTCTGGGGTTGTTGCAGCAACAAGGGCTGGGGTTGCAGCGGTTGGAAGCCTTGCTGCAACAACGGAGGCTGGGACGCTTCCTGTCCTACTTGGAGCATCGGCACCGCCTGAGGCACCGCCTGAGGTTGCTGCTGAGGGCTTTGCTGCTGGGGGGGGAGGGTTGGTGGTGCCTCCGCTGTCGGCGCGCTGGGCGCATCTTCCCCTGGGCTTGCCATGAAGTCCGCCACTTGGCGCTCCAAGGCCCGCTGCTGGCGTTCCTCAGACAGCTTCAGCTGCTGGATGAAGTGCGCCTCCTGCTGCTTCAGCATCTTCTGGCTCGCCTCCTCCTGCCTCGCTAACACCGCCGTTAGCTCCTCCACCGTGATTCCCCTCACCGGTGGGGCCGCCTCGGTAACCTCCGACAGAGCGACAAGCGGTTGAGGGGGGGCCACCGTGCGGGCTGACGGCGCCGGTTGACGCACGCCCCGAGGCCGGCATGCTTCCGCTGCCAGCAGAGGATCTCCCCCTTTTTTGACCCTTTGCTGAAGTTTGCGGGCCACCGCCACCCGAGCTCAAGCCCCTACCAACCTTACCCGCCGGCTGCCGTATCCGCGGGAGGCTCGACCTCTCCGCCGGGTTTCCCTGGGAGTTGGCTCCCGCGAGTTGGCTCCTCAACTTCTTCCTCGGTGGGGTGCCGGCGGTATCCACGTCCTCGCCCTCGTCCTCCGCCGGGACGGCAATCGCCGACGCACCACCCTGCGGCTCTGCATTCGCACCCCCTCCCCGCGGCACGTCCACGAAGACGTAGTCATCTTGCGTGTAGTGCGGCGAGGAGAAGTTGTCACCCTGAAGATCCTTTGCCGTCAATTGCCTCACGATCGGAGGCAAAGAGACACCTGTGAAGAGCCCACAATCGGACGTCGAGCTTGTCAAAAAGAAATTGGGGGCTACCACTTAGACAAAAGCAATTTCACCGCAAGCATGCTCAGCACCCCCCGCAAGAGTACCGATTCACACGAACAAAGAGAATGCCGTACCGTTCTCCAAGCCGTAGTGCTTGTGCAGCTTGATGAGCTTCGGGAAGAAGATTCTCGCGCACTCGTACACAATGTCCGACCCCTCTTCAGTCTTGAAGTGGGCGGCACCACGGGCCTTATCCGTGCTCCCCTGGTTGAGCCGGTTCATCCTGAAGATGTGCGTAAGGTGCGGGGTGGCGTATCTGCCGTGGATTGGCCCACCGCATATGGTGAACCACCCACGGTCTTTCACGTGCAAGATCGTCCCCGCAATATACGCGCCCTTGTATACTTGCCCTTGGTGATACACGACGGATCCCCTCTCGAAACGCCCCTTGGACTTTTCCGTGTACCCCTCCTTCCCATGCACCCCATCCCCCGCCACGTACACCACCGGTGCTAACTGCGGCAGATCACGGTGATGCACCCAACGGGGATAAAAAGCAACACGTTGCTCCAACGTGGCCTTCGCCCACCCCGGCCAATCCGCGGCAGCGGGCGCCTCCACGACCACCTCCGCCGGTGCGGGCTCTCCCGCCGCGGGGCTCCCCGTGATTGGGGGCGGAGCGACGACCACCTCCGCCGGTGCGGGCTCTCCCGCCGCGGGGCTCCCCGTGATTGGGGGCGGAGCGACTACCACCTCCGCCGGTGCGGGCTCTCCCTCCGCGGGACCCTTTGTGATTGCGGCATCCTCCACCACCACCTCCGCAGGTGCGGGCTCTCCCGCCGCGGGGCTCCCCGTGATTGGGGGCGGAGCGATTACCACCTCCGCCGGTGCGGGCTCTCCCTCCGCGGGTCCCTTTGTGATTGCGGCATCCTCCACGACCACCTCCGCAGGTGCGGGCTCTCCCGCCGCGGGGCTCCCCGTGATTGGGGGCGGAGCCAACACCACCTCCGCCGGTGCGGGCTCTCCCGCCGCGAGAACCTCCGTGCTCGTGGGGGCGGGAGCGTCCGCGGGTTGCTCCGCTCCCGACGGGGCTTCCACATCCCCCTCACCAACCTCGGGGGGTGTGGCCGCTTCAAGGGGCGGTGGCCATTGCTTGAGCGCGCCTTCCAGCAGCAGGGCGCCTACTTTTGAGAGCTTCGCAGCGTCCTTCTCCGCTTGCGAGGTTGGGTAGACCGTGCGCTTCGCCATGCACTCCGGTCTACCACAATTGCTCACCTCCTCGATGCCTTTGCCTAGAAGGCAGACGTTGTGGTAGCTCGCACCGCAGTGCGAGCACTTGTGTACTCCACGTCCATCGTCTTCCTCGCAGATGAAGCAGCAGACTTCAGGTGCTGGCGGAGGGGGTGATGAGGGCGGAGGAGGCACGTCGAGCCCACCTAATTCATACCACACCAAAACCATGCGCGTTTACACAAGCAGGGTTTCGGGCATTATCCATACGCATGACTATAGGCTCTACCAACATGTGATTCGAAAAGGTGCTCACCATCTTCTTGCCCTGTATAGCATCTATCGTATGCTATTGTCAGGGCATGATCGAAAGCATTCCAATCTAATGCTTTCCTCACGGCGGTCTTCGGACCTGGCAGCTCCCCCAGTCGTTTCGTCGCCTCCGTATCGTGCATGTTCACGACAGGGGGCTCCGATCTTCCTCCGCCAGGCTCCTCCACGCATTCCTCGCGACCGCAGTTGAACGAATCTCTCTTTAGGCCTCTTGCCTCTTGACACTTAGGGTGGTAGCGAATCCCGCACACCTTGCATCGCGTAACGAAAGCCCCCTTTTGACAATAGCAGCACCTATCTTCTGCCAGTACCTCTTTGCATTCGCCACACTGCACCGCCGGATACTTTTATTCGCACAGCTAAAGTGAAAGCTCCTATTGCAAACCCTACAAGTCTGCGCTGGAATTAGTTTACTGTCGCATCCAACGACATGGCAGCGGTGGTATTCAGGGGCGTTTCGGGACACTCTCGACCCACGGGTTCTGGCGGGCGCGTTGTTTCCGCCTCGGTTTCTTGAGGTCATTGCAGTTTCCGAAGTGCTAGCTCTAAGAAGTGTTCTTCAAGAATGGCTTCCGCTCGCTTGCACCAACTGGGGCGCTGAGACGCAGTAACTGTGCATGCATGTGTGACGTCAGCTCAGTATAAATCGAGGACAAAACCGCCCAAGCATTTCTCGTACGTCGATGGATCCGGGATCGGATCCGACATACGAGAAAAGTTCATGCACGTTTGACGTCAGCTCAGTATAAATCGAGGACAAAACCGCCCAAGCATTTCTCGTACGTCGATGGATCCGGGATCGGATCCGACATACGAGAAAAGTTCATGCACGTTTGACGTCAGCTCAGTATAAATCGAGGACAAAACCGCCCAAGCATTTCTCGTACGTCGATGGATCTGGGATCGGATCCGACATACGAGAAATGTGCATGCGCGTGTGACGTCAGCTCAGTATAAATCGAGGACAAAACCGCCCAAGCATTTCTCGTACGTCGATGGATCTGGGATCGGATCCGACATACGAGAAATGTGCATGCGCGTGTGACTTCAGCTCAGTATAAATCGAGGACAAAACCGCCCAAGCATTTCTCGTACGTCGATGGATCTGGGATCGGATCCGACATACGAGAAATGTGCATGCGCGTGTGACGTCAGCTCATTATAAATCGAGGACAAAACCACCCAAGCATTTCTCGTACGTCGATGGATCTGGGATCGGATCCGACATACGAGAAATGTTCATGCACGTGTCACGTCAGCTCAGTATGAATCGAGGACAAAACCGCCCAAGCATGTCGTGGAAGTAAGTATGTGAAAATGCTTGCAGAGAAAGACAAACTTGTATATATTACTATGGATATGCATACGCGATATGTCTTGGAATCGGAGCAAACGGTGTAGGAGGGCGCGAATATGGGTGGCAGCACGAAACGGCGCCCCAATCCCACAAGCTTTAACGGTATGAATATCTACACCCCGAAACGTGTGTACAAAAGACATGTGATTGTGCTGCTGTGAGACTTCGCGTCAAGGAAGGGTTTACGTGTGTCTTACTAGATTGTTTGGTGACAGGGACGCATATCGGGGAAGGGTTATTGAACGTCACGCTCGTGCGGGATCAACGATCGTGGCTATTTGGGGTGTTATGTACGACTCTCCACATTACGCTGCTTGCAGTGAGCGTTTTTTTGGCGTTGTGTGGCTCCGACGCTGCCTACAATCCGGGACCGAATTGGGATATTCCTCCCGTTCTTATAGACTTGTTACCCCTTCTCGTAGAGGTTGGAGATTCCGCTCGCATTATACCTCTTGGAGTGTGGCCCCTGAAAGATGATGATATGGATACGCTTGAGACGTTGGTGGGGAAGATAGATTTGTTGTGCGAGGCCTGGACATCAGCAAACGGACAAGGTGATGTTAATCACGCTCACTCAGAGGAGGTTTGTGACGATGTGGAAATGTCAGACGAGTTGGAAGGTGGGCATGAGGAAACTTACGAACGTCCTAGAGGTCAATTGCCGCAAGTAAGTGACGGTTTTGAGGAGTTGACGCGCGGGAATAAGGGTTGGTGGGTCGAGAAGATGCGAACGGCATTTGGGAGAAGCCCTCACCGCATTGCGGGTGCGGTGAGGGCGTATATCGAGTCCCTTCCGGCGGGCTTGAGTTCGAAGGTGCACAAGGAGTGCAATGCGGCATTGGTGTCGTTAGGTGACCGGCGCGAGGAGACAGTGAAGAATTGTGTTGTGGCGAATTTGAGGGACGCGTTATCACGCTTAGCACGACGAAACACACGTGCGAACGTTAGTCTAACGAGGGGGATAGCGGCTGCGGCATTTGGGAGCAACTTGGCCGAGGATAACTTGGTGCGTACGGCTTGCACGATGCTTGGTGTGCATCAACGCGTTGGAACGCTTGGGGTGGTCGGAAATTCAAACTTGAGGGAGGGGGCACACATGGGAACTGAGGAGAGAGGGCGTCGTGGCCTTTGGGAGGGCGTGATGCTTGCGGAACGGAGATTGTCTACCCGATGCTTGACAATGGCGACTTGTGCTCTTATTAGAGCTTTTTGGTTGCACCCGGACAACACTCGAGTTAGTCCTTGCAAAAAGGACGTCGTGTTGGCACGTGACCCCAACACCGGTGCTTTGAGAACACCGAGGGAGTTCGTGAGCAAACATTGGTTGGAAGCCTCTCAACTAGTAATATATAGGAGGTTTCAAGCCAAGTACCCCGCTCTCAAGATTGGGCAACGTTCCTTTGAGAAGCAAGGGGTGTGCAAGCCGCACAATGTTGTGCGGCTGCGAAGGAAGGACAACATATCTTGTTGTTGTAGGTACCACGAAGACATGAGAATGGTCCTTGAGGGCTTTGACAAGGCCCGAGAGGCGGTGCATTCACCATGTGCGTGCACTTCGGCGACATGTTGCCCACGGGTTCGAAGGACACCTGAGCATAGGCGAAAGGCGGTGGGGAACACGGGAATGGTTTGCACTATTGCAAAGGCGGGGAGGTCGACATCAACTTTCGCCGAGAGCTTGTTGTGTCCGCGGGTGGGGGATAAGCATGCCATGGAGTGCTTGAGAGGGAGGTGCGAGAAGTGTGGCGGCTTGGCCAACTTCAAAGTGTGTGACAGTGAGGTGCAGCATGAGGCGCAAGTGCCGTGGTCTTGTTACGAGACTTGCGGCACAGGACAGATGGACGAGGATGGTAAGGAGATTCGGCGACTGCAGTTTGTGCAGAAGAAGACGAAGCTGGCCGCCTTGATCGCCAAGTTGCAGGCGCTGTTGCTGGGGCACGAGCCGGGGGCTTCGCCAAACTGTCAGTGCAAGGGGAACTTCTTAGTGAATAGCGCGACCGCAGGGCAACCGGAGGCATGGGCGTGGAAGAAGTTGGAAGGCTGCGGGGATTGCGCGTTTCTGCGGCCATATGCATATCACACTTTCATGGCATTACACCAGCAGCGGCAGTTTCAGACGTGCGTCAGGGATTTGCCACTGGGACATGCGGTGTTCTGAATGGGTACTCCTTGTACAAACTGGCTGCTGAACTGCTGAACAAGAGGGACCACATGGGGGCCACGACGGATTTGGTCCATGTGAAGGCACACACCGTGAGCAACGAATGGCCGAGCGTTCTGAATTCAAGAGCCGATGAGCAAGCCAAACAGGCTAGAAGTGGGCCGTGTATCTTCCGAGAACCATACCTGTTCTTGCCCAAATACTACGCGGTAGCAGCAGGGGGCGGACGTGATGGCCCCACCGTCCGTACGGACTACATGCATTCAAGATGGTGCCGCGATTGGGACGAGCATCTGATGCAGGCCGGTTGGAGAAAAGCCGGAGACGCGAATCACATCAACTTTCTGAACAAACCGCAAATTTGGAGGGAGGCCTCTGTGACAAAGGGGGCAATCGGGGATAAAACTAATATTTTTGCGGCTAAACTAGGTGTTGGTAGTCTGCCGACACCGAGAAACATACAGGTAACAAATGATAAATATTTCCCGGACCTGTACCCAGGGTACTTCTGCCCCCTCCACCCGACAGATGAATCGATCGCGAATGAGCACCACATTTTTTGTAAATGCCCAGCCACTGCGAGGATTCGGGAAACCGGACTAGTCACGGGGGACTAGATATACCGTACTGCCCCCTGTATGACATTCCTCGATGCATGTGACAGATGACTGCATTATTATTCGGCTCGAGACCGCGAGTCATAGCGACAGAGACCGCGAGTCACAGCGATAGTGACTGCGAGCCACGTGTTAGAGTACTCGAGCATCACCGTAGCCGTACTCGTACAGACTTACACAGCGCACGTAGCATAAGCTACTTAGACTCTCAGACTCTCATATGTTATATCTTTACAGACATATTATCACCGTTTGAGCCTCATATTTTTGCGTACAGCGATAGTATTAAAACACGGATATATAGAATATTCTACCCTATATGTGTTTCAAACTATCTATTAGGTTATGTTTGACCACGACGCACCACTGCAATCTCTGATGACACAACAAATTTCAAATTAGCCGTCAAAAGCGCATCGAACTGGCAGTAACAAAAATTACTTGAGAATTGCCTTTTCCGCCTGCACTAACCCTCCGCAGGTCGGGCCGGCGTGAATTTTAACTTGCCAAAACCTTTTATGATTGGGAATTAACTTACGATTGCCCTCTCGGCTCTTATTTCAACTTCAATGTTAAATCGCGTCCGTTAATTATCACACGCTCTGCCGGAATTTAGGGGACGCCTTGGATTTCGGCTTCATTACGAGCATTTACGGCGGAAGCGCTGGCCAATTTTTTAAAAATTAACAAATCTTAGAGAAAATCTACATCTCAACCCCTACGAGAACGACTTGCGCAACATCGTCACCTTCACCGCCACCAACGGTCCGGAAGGTCTACCATGTCCTCGTTCACGCCAACTACAACTCCGGGATCCCAACCGCCAACACAAGAGCGTCAACAACATGCTCAACGACGTTTATTTACTTCACGTCAACCTCTCCCGCCATCTCCAACAAACGAAGAAATCTCCATCACGATCAACGCCCTTCTTCAAGACCTCCATGCCGTCACCGCCAACATGGCTGAGCTCTCCACCACCGTCACCTCGCTTGTAGTAGCATTCCAGCGTTCATCTGCCCAATCCGACGAGATCCACGAGAATTACGTCACGAAGGAAGAACTTAACGACGTCAACCAACTCAACGAGACCATCTTCAACGACTTAACCAAAGTCCGCGACGAATGCGTCAACGCCACCTCACTGGCTCGCACTGTTGCGAGTAGAACTACTTCATCTTCGACGCCATCTTCAGTCGTAATTACTTCGGACAAGATGTTCGACACCACCAAGGAATTGGAAACTATTCCAGAGGTGACGCCATTGCAACATCGAGACGGGCAAGAACTTCCTCCAACCAAGATCAAGCACATCATGGACGACAGCACCAGCGCCTTCAACACCCGCTCCACCACCCCTGACGTCACTCCGCTCCTGAAGCAGTTGAAGACCGCCTACTATGCCCTCACGGATATTCACGAGCGCCAACAACAACGTGAACTCCAATTGAACTTCCTCACCGCGGGCGGCGACATTGTGTTCAAAAAGTTCTGTGACGCCCTGACCCGTGTGCTCACCGCCACCCGACCTGGCCACGCCCCAGCACTACTTAACCTTCAACACCGACTGAAGGACGAGCCCTACGACGGTATCTCCAATGGCCTTCTAGCTCAACTTCTACTTGCGGCCACTTGTGCCAACACACAGATTGTGTTGTCACAAATTGTGAAGGACTCCCCCCAGGCTCAGGTGGACGGCAGGCTGCTTCTGCTGCACGTGCACTGCCGCCTGATCACCTACCCCCCCTCCACGGACCACTCCAACCTCACCAAGGCCAAGGCCCTCCGAATCTCTGAGTCCGAGGACCCCGCCTTGAAGCTGAACACCTTCGCCACCCTCATCGGCAACCACAGGCAGCTCCACCCCGCCTTCTCTGGGCAGCAGGAGCAGGAGGTCCTCATTAACATCTTACGGGCCTCCCAGGACACGGCCGAGCACCTCTTCAACATCCCTCTGTACTTCGAGGTCATCCGCACCTACGAGGAGAACAACCGCTTGACCTCCTCTGGCTTCCCCGGTGGTCTTCAGAAGTTCATTGAGGCCATCGGGAAGGTATGGTACACCCAGGGCTCTGCCCACCATTCCCAGCTCCCTGGCTCTTCATCCCGCCCCCGAGCTGCCTCCATGACGGGGGAAGTCCGTGAGGGGGGGCGGGGCTCGGCTGACACAACCAAGCCGAAGGAGAAGCACCCTAATGGCAAGGGCGGCAAGGGGGGCAAGGGTGGCAAGGGTACGCACCCTCGGGCCACCACACCACCTCCATCCAGGCCCCGCTCACCACTACGGGGCGGCACCAGATCTGACTTCATTGAGCACGAGAGGGCCCTGTACAAGGCCTCCAAGCTCAAGCACACCGGCTCCACCAACAAGGACTCCACCCCCTCTGGCACCTGGAACGGCTTGAAGTTCACCCCCTCCGACCCCAGTGACAAGTCCATCGGCCACCCCTGCCGCTCCTGCAAGTACAAGCACAACAAGACCGTCACCCACTCCCTCGGCAGGTTCGGCTGCCCCTGCACACTGGCTGAGAAGGCCGACATGTGGGTCAAAGCCGGCCCCCCTCCATCTGTGAACCATGTCTCTGCCCCCCGTCCCTCCACACCCGCACCCCCTGCCACCCCCACCGCACCCCCTGCCACCCCCACCTCACCCCTCCGACAGTGCATCAGCCAGCACCGCATCCGAGCTGGCAGCTCTCAGGCAGGAGGTTGCACAGCTCAGAGCAGCCACCCCCTCCGCCACCCCGCCCCCCCGCCGCTCTGAGTTTCACCATCCAGCTCAGGCAGTCAGCTTCCAGGCAGACCAGGAGGATGATGAGACTGAGTGGCCCGCCCTCACCAGTAAGCCCTGGATCCCTCAGTTCTCTGGCCCCTCACCTCACCCAACCCCCTCGGCTTCGGCCAACCACTTCTCCCCCAATCCCTTCAGCTCCCTCTCCCCCTCCGCCTCTCCACCCGACACCCAGTTCTCCTTCCCCCAGCTGGAGCCCCCCGCCCTCCTCGTCTTCAGGTACTTTGACACCGTCACGGCTACTGACTTGAGGGAGGACCCGGACCACGAGGACCCGGCTTGGGAGAAGACAAAGCGGCAGAGGAAGCGGGACAAGGAGAAGCAGAAGAAGGCCAGGCAGCAGCAGCAGAAGCTTGAGCGGCAGCACCAGGTAGCTGAGTCACTGGCTTCGGCCAACAGCACCGCCACCGCCCCAGTCCAGACAGACATCACCGTGGACTGCAACACCCAGTGCCCTGTGCCCTACCTGACTGACCTCCTGACCGGCAGCACCTCAGTGGCCTCCACCATCTCCGAGGACACTCTGGACACTGCCACCACCCCTCCCACCTCCACCACTCCCCTCCCACCACCATCACCACCCCCCGACTGCCACCAGCCTGAGCCTCGGGCCATTGGTATCCCCCCAGCCACCACAATTGCACCTGACACTGCATGCATCCATATTGCAGTGCCTGGGATGGGGATGCATTGGGAGGGCACGCATTCGGACCCGGTTCACACTGCTGCCGTACACACCGCCACACCACAGCCTGGCTGTAACACTCCCTCGGTCACACGCACCCTAGTAGCCATTGCCATGCACTGGTTCTCTTTCACGGTTGCTGTGCTCCTCACACTTTTGCACATAACACTGACATACACATTCTATATGTCACCTCGGCCGGCTATCACCTTCTCACAGCCGGCCTATGCCAGTGCCACGGCACCGGCCAATGCCTCACCTCAGCCAGCCTCCGGTGGTGCCACGGCACCGGCTACTGCCTCCACACAGCCAGCCTCCGGTGGTGCCACGGCACCGGCTACTGCCTCCCCTCAGCCGGCCCTCGGTGGTGCCACGGCACCGGCTACTGCCTCACCTCAGCCGACCTCCGGTGGTGCCACGGCACCGGCTACTGCCTCACCTCAGCCGGCCTCCGCCAGTGCTACGGCACCGGCCAACCACACACCACATTTGCCCTCCGGTGGTGTCACCACAGCTCCCACCACACTCTGTGAGCCAGCAGCTGCCTCCACACCGCCCCTGGGACACAGTGCAGATGAGGCGCTTGTGGGCACGCCCACCGATCACACCGTCTGTACTGACGGTGCAACCACCGCTGACACCCCTACATCTCTCAGCACAGCTCTCGGGGCCGACACTACAGTGGCCTCCGAGCAACCGCCTACACTCGGTGCCCCTGACAGCTCCCTAGCCCCCTTGGAGTGTACATACCCCGGGCTTGAGAGTATTGGCCTGTGGGCCGATGTCTCCGACTCAGGCTCCGAGTCAGACACCGAGGGCTATCCGCCCCAACACACACCTCCTCCTCCTCCTCCAGTATCCGACACTGACGGTACGGTGCCTGCTCAGCCCACTGCCGATAGGGCAACTACACGGGCTACAGCGGGCACCCTGCCTGCATTGGTGGACACTGACCGGCTGGCTGCTACCTCAGACACACACATGCAGCCCCCGGTCCCGTCCACAGTGCAGGCCTGTGCCGTCACACCGGATTTCCACTTCCCTCCTATCCCTGAATCTCAGGAGGACACCTCGGAGACCACTACTAAGTGGAAGCAGTTCATGGCAGACACCTCGATCCGCACTGACACACCTCGGCCACGGCCAAATAGCTCACACTCCCCAGAGCACTCTCAGTGGGATTTCTCAGTTATGCCATCTCCCTCCTTCCAGCAGCTTAATCAGTTCCTTGAGAACTACAGCCGAACACACCCCTCATATTGCACCGGAGACTCTGAGGATGATTGGGCCCAGTTTGAAGTCTATGATGACCACCATTTGGGCCCCTGGGATCAGTATTGAGGTCTACGACCCTGCGGTTGCAGCGCCGTGGGGAGAGACCTCAGCTGCACCGACAGTGCCCCGCATGCACTGTCCCCACGGCACACCGGTCTTCCTCCCCCTGCTTGGGAAAGGCCGCCGTGCCTCCAACACGCACGGACACCTCCTTGTAGATTCAGGAGCCTCACATCTCCTCCTGAACAACAGGGAGCTCTTCACTGAGTTGTCCCCGTGCACCTCCAGCATGACCACAGCCTCGGATCAGCATTACAAGCCTCACAGTGTCGGCACAGCCTCCATTGATTTCCAGTACACCGACGGCACTTGGATCACACTCCCCTTTCTCCAAGCCTTCTATGATCCAAATGCCCCAAACCTCCTCTCAGTCCGCCAGATGCTCAGACACGGGGCCCGCTCCCCTGACTTCATCGACCTCACATGGCACCACGGTGCTTCTCTCTTTGACCTCTATGACACTGGCAGAGACTATGTTGTACACCCCAGCAGCTGGCGAGCCACCCCATCTGCCCACTCCATAGCACAGAGGAGACCCCTCCTGCAGCCTGCCCCTTCGGAGCTTGCAGAGAAGGGCACAGTCGACTGGATGGTTGCTAGGTCCGCCTACAGAGAGTTTGCTCAGCACAGTCCACATGGCTATTGTGACACAGACCTCTACACGGACGGCATCCCCTACCCACGGGGTAACACACAGTGCCAGCACTACTACTCCCTCGAGGACCCTGCTGAGGATCATGTCTGGTGCGGGCGCTCTTTCTGGGCCAACCCGCCCTTCATCAACTCCATCATCCAAAGGATGTTGATGAAGATGCTAGAGGACTTCTGGTTAGACCCTAATAACACCTCATACACGGTGTGTCTTCGGAAGTCACCATCTGCAGCCTGGTGGCCACTCACCTATCACTTTCAGGAGATTGCCACCATCCCAGCAGGCACACCCGGCTTCTTCTCCCGCCCTCGAGCTGGTACCTACTCCCCCCAGGACCTCACAGATGCAGGAGAGGAGGGCGGTGCTGACCGCGTCTTCATCCAGGGGGCTCCGTTCGACACCATCATCCTTTTCAAGGATGCCACCACAGTCCCCAGGATTGACCCTCATCAGTACCTCCATGCCTGTCTGGGCCACTACTCACACCAGTATATTGCTCACCTCTTCTCACAGGGGCTTCAGTTTGCAGTGCCCAGACGACACCTCTCCATGAAGACACTCAGGACTATCCTGTCAGGCTACGGGTGTGCTCATTGCAACACCTGGAATGCCAAGCGCCCAGGACCCTTTAATGTATTTGACAGAGCCAACCGCAGACCACCTCCGGCTTTGCCAGCCAGCCACCGGCCTGTCAAATGGGAACAGTCCAAGCCATTTCAGCACATATTTGCTGACATTTGGGGCCCATGCAAACCCCCTGGCTACGACGAGTCAGTCTTCATCAGTGCCTTTAAGTGCCCCGTCACTAAAAAGGCCTTCGGGTATGCCTCACCTTCTAAGGGAGGCCAACACTTCCACCTCCAGACTGTCCTTGATGACATTCAGTCCCACGGCTTCACACCAGAGACCATCACATTCCACACAGACTGTGCCACAGAGTACACATCGGAGGAGATGAAGACACTCCTCCGACAGTACCGCATGCGTCATGAGACCGGTCCGCCATACATGCACGAGTTCCAGGCTCAGATTGAGGTGCTCTGGAGAGACATGCAGAAGATCATGAACAGCACCATGCGCACATATGATGCCCCGCTGTACACATGGCCTCTTGCTGCACTCCATGCCATTAACACAGTCCTCAATGTTATGCCTAACAGGCACATTGGAATGGACACGCCTCACCTCAGATACACCGGCCGTCACTTCGACTACACTGAGCTCCGGCCCTTCTGGTCCGAGTGCAATGTCTGGCAGGACCCCGCACAGCGCTCTAAGGCAGGAGCTAAAGCTGACACTTCGGCTAAGCTACAGCCTAAGAGCAAGCCCTACCGCTATGTCGGGAATCTCACACCTGGCAACTATCTATGCCTTGACACAGTGAAAGGAAAACTCAAGGCTCTCTCTAGGCCTACGTTTGTCACTGACCCTGCTCTCATGGCTAAGACACTTGCCAACACACACAACACTCTGGTTGATCCCGCCTCCACAGCTATCTTCACAAAGAAGCTGTACCCCATCCGACGCCCCACAGCCCTCTCCTCCCCCGACATCCTCGAGCTTGCATGCAGCACCCACGAGTCAGAGACCTTTGCCTATGTCAAGGTCCAGTGTGCTAAACTCAGACATCCAGTCTGGGTAAAGCTCATACACTATCTCCAGCTGGCCAAAAGCCACTATGCCACTCTCATCAGCTTTCTCAAGCACAGACACAAACATGGGGCACCTAATGTCTTTTACCCGTGTTTTGCTATGTGCTCGGCTAAGCCAGCTGACCGACAGAAGTATCACCCTGCAGTCATCGTGTCTGTAGACCATAAGCCTCAGGTCCAGCACAGATACCAGGTGTACTTCGACTCTGCTGACTCACACTCCACCCAGTATGCAGACACCGATGCTGTCATCATCTCCCCAGACCAGAAGGCCATGCTCCTTGCCCTCAGGGATGCAGACTCGGACCCCGCAGACTTCCCGAGTGATGCCTTCATGGACGAGCCAGACCCTGCCACATACAAACAGGCTCGGCTCAGCCCTAATTGGAGACAGTGGCACAAAGCCATTCAGTCAGAAATTGACGGCATACTTCAGCCAGACAGGGCCGATCCAGTCACCGCCTTCCCTCCAGGCTCCACCGTCCTCCCCAGTAAGTTTGTCTTTAAGCTCAAGAAGCTGACAGACGGCTCCCTTGACAAGTTCAAGGCCAGATGCACCACCAGAGGAGACATGGACCGTACCTTCTATGAGGAGGCGGAGACCTTTGCCCCTACACCTCAGCTCACCACCTTCAGACTCCTACTAGCGCTCTGCCTGAAACACAGACTCATGCCATACCACTATGATGTCTCTCAGGCTTTCCTCCAGGCTCTAATACCTGAGGATGAGCGGTACTATGTCAGGTTTCCGAAGGGGTACATTCATCCCAAAGGATATGTAGGTGCCTATATGAAGAAGGCACTCTACGGACATCGGACCTCAGGCAGACTCTGGTCAGAGACCGCACACAGATTCATGACAGACCGCTACCCTACACTCAGCAGGTCCACATATGACGAGTGCCTATACATCGGCTGGATTGACACTCAGCTCTTCATAGTCCTCATCTATGTTGATGACTTCATTGTGGCTTGTGCCGATGAGCTGTCCAGAGCCCGCTTTCACACTGACATCATGTCCACATTTCAGGCCACCTACTCTGGTGTCCTCAACCAGTTCCTCCAGCTCAGAGTTGATGTTCAGACTGAGACACTTCCTACAGGAGAGTCATACCCGACCAGGATTGAGCTTTCACACGAGCGGAGCATCACAGATCTGTGTGCTAAGTTCAGCATAGACACGGATAAGCAGCCACCTCGATCACCGATGGCAGAGGGTCTCTCCCTCCCCATTCCCCCACCTGATGCCATTGACAGGTCCATCGAGACACCCCTCAGATCCTTGATCTACTCTCTGCTCTGGTTAGCCAGGACAGTCAGACCCGACATATATTACCACGTCACATATCTGGCTCAGTTCTGCCACCAGCCCACAGTTGAAGCCCTCACCGCTGCCAAGCGGATCCTCCACTATGCCTATTCCACCAGAGAGTACACACTTGGTATGACTATTGACTCTACAGCACCCCAGCTCACCGCGTTCTGTGACTCAGACCATGCAGGAGACACTGCCACACGGAACTCAGTTTCCGGCTACTGTCTCTACTTTCACGGTATGCTCATTGACTGGTGGTCAAAGAAGCAGAAGTCATGCACTGCCCTTCACTCTACAGAGGCAGAGTATGTTGCCATGTCAGAGGCCTGCACCTCCGCCCTGGCCATCTATAACACACTAACAGAGTTTTTTCCCTCAGCTGAGCCCATCACCATCAATGTAGGTAACTCAGCAGTTCAGACTCTAGTCACTCAGCGGGCACTCTCTTCTAAGCTCAAACACATTGCGCTTCGGTACCACGCGGTTAGGAACTGGTGTCAGGGACCCCTCAGGAAGTTTACACCGGTCTGGATTCCGACTGATGACAATCAGTCTGACATTTTCACAAAAGCCCTTCCTATCACCAAACACGGGGTTCCCATTATTGACAAGTTCACTGCCCGCCTATCGGATATTAAGGACCGGCGTGTTAAGCTGGTTGAGAAGCTACGAACAGCTGAAGCACAGAAGCTGCATGCCCAGCAGCAACAACTACAACAACAGCAACGACAGGATCAGATTGTATTAGCATCACTGCAGCGGCAGAACTTGATAGGGTGACCCGAGGCGAGGGAAGGTGGGCCTCTGCGAGCATGTCTATTTCTAAAGACCCGGAGGCACCAGTAGGACCAGTTCTTGCCAATGCAAATGCCTGTATCTCTGCTGGCTCCGTTTCTGAGTATTATGATATATTGCTTGTCTGACATTATCATGCCACTGCCACACACATCCACAGAATGTGGTGGTGTCACGGGGGACTAGATATACCGTACTGCCCCCTGTATGACATTCCTCGATGCATGTGACAGATGACTGCATTATTATTCGGCTCGAGACCGCGAGTCATAGCGACAGAGACCGCGAGTCACAGCGATAGTGACTGCGAGCCACGTGTTAGAGTACTCGAGCATCACCGTAGCCGTACTCGTACAGACTTACACAGCGCACGTAGCATAAGCTACTTAGACTCTCAGACTCTCATATGTTATATCTTTTACAGACATATTATCACCGTTTGAGCCTCATATTTTTGCGTACAGCGATAGTATTAAAACACGGATATATAGAATATTCTACCCTATATGTGTTTCAAACTATCTATTAACTAGAGGAGTTGTTGGGAAGGATTCAACAAGTGTTACCGGATACGGTGACTAAATTGCCTATGGAAGCATTGCGACGGATGCTACTCCCGGCCAGGCGGGAGGACTTCTTGTACGGCCGTACCCCGGGAGAACTTCGAGAATGGGTGGAGAAGGAACACGGAAGGAGGGTGGCGGAGAAGCTTGGCCGGAAATTGAGGCCGTGGGTCACGGAGTTTTTCTTTAGTGTATGGTGCCAATATAACAAAAAAATGGTAGAGGGGGAACACGAGTTCTCGAGCCGTATCCAGAAGCGATATGGGATCTGTGCGGGTGATTTGAGGAGATACGGGAAGAGCGCGCGCCCGACTACGATGGGACAGGACCGTACGGTGGAGCCGGAAGAGGGACAATCGGAGAGGCGAGAGGGAGTTTGTGATCGACTAGACTCGAATCTGGAGGGGGACACGGGGGGAGACGTAACCGGTATCTTGACACGGCAGGTGGAAATGGGGAATGCGGACATGCCAACCGAATCTAACCGCACACCACCGCCTCGTATCCATTTTCAAAATGATTGACACGCCTTGCAATATCGGAAAACCGAATTTTGAACGTGCTTGGAATATCCTTGTAGAGTCTTAGTACCGTTAAACACCTACTATAGTAAAATCCGCACGAGGTCATAGGCACATGGGTTCTTGATAGTTACCGTTACTAGCATATTCATGGATGCATCCGGAGCACCCCCTCTTCTTGGACGTCCCACCCTCACCCCCGGTTTTCAGAGCACACCCATTGGCTTTGGTATTGCTATGGGCTTACGCCAGACTTTGGTGGGCTTGAGGGGGGTGGGGGAGGGTGTGGCGGTTGACGGGAGGGGCGTGGGAGCAGGGGGTGCCGACCATTATGAGCGCGGAGGTTACCGATTTGACGCAGTAGTCAGTCTCGACCAGTGGGAGAGGATTGGTTGTCATGGCGGCTGCTATAGAGTTAGATTAGTCGGATTCTCCATGTATGTGCTAGCAGGGGGAACTTTTAGGATAGGGACTGCCCTTGACCCTGTATGGTAGCCGGGGGCGAATTGGCTCCCCGGGGTAAATTAATTTAAGTCATACTTTTCATGAGGTAAAAAACCCTGAGCGTCGTCGAGAGAATATATCGGAGCACAGCGCCGGCGGTGTCACACGTGTCAGATCACTAAACACGTCGCCAACATAATACATAAAGCTGCACTTGACGAGCCGAACTGTTTCACATCTGTAACAACCGAACCGAAACACTTCTTGATGGCAGTTTAAGAGCAACAGCTGAATTGTTTGGAATTCTTTTCTGAATCGATTTGAGTTTTCAGGCCATAAACTTCAATGTCTACGGAAGCTACTTTTACCTGAGCGTGTCAAGATCGCGTGAAGCCTCCATTCCGTTGATATCAAGAGCCGCGTGAAGTGGTAGACCTCGTCGCCATCTACACACTCGAGTGGTATCTCTTCGAAGGTCCGCCTGGACGGCTTGATAGGTGTTTGACCTCTAAGATGATGCAAAACGCCAAGCTTCCGATTTCAAGCGCATACGCAGATTGTGGAAAGAACGGTGTCTACCCGTGTTTGCAACAGCCTACACTGATATATTTCGATTCACGCGGGCAAATCTCCACTTCCTGGGCGACCATCGACCTTCCTCGCTTCAAACCCATAGAACACAGCGACGCTACCTTTTCGGTGACCCTGCGTGACGGAGAGCCCTAGTGGAACAGTCGCCACGAACCTCGCGCGTGAAGAAGCAAGTCTGTTATTTTTTGTGTCTTCTTAGCCTTTACATTCTCGAAACAAGTGCCTGAGCTGTACGACATGGGATACATAAAGAGAGCCTGTTGTCCTCCGCACTTGCCCAGAGATTCGTATCGCCTCGCGTATGGATGAGTCGCCAGGGTTAATGGTGCGAGATAAATATTGCTGGCGATGCCGCGGTGTAGCTCGGAGGTTTCCGATTCCATGTCAAACGACGTGTGGGGATAGGGACAGACACTGCGAGTGCTTATCTCCAAGGCGCGCGCGCAGGGCTCTCAGGCGGGAGGATGTGACCAAGCGAAGTCGGCGGCAGTCCTTCAGCAACCTTCTCATGACGGTGCATGTCGTCTCTCACGGGACTGTTTCCGCTGCAATACGAGCGGCCGCTGAAGGTCCGCGCACAACTGATCTTAACTTTCCAAAAGAGTTGACGGATGGTTACGCTCGTGTCTTTGGTTTACAAGGTGCATGCACGTTGGTGAAAAGCTATTCTCAGTTACGCATATTTGGTGTAACCTGAAGGACTTGGTATATTTGGACACGTCGTCATGCTTAAGACCTGTACGGGCGACCTGGCATTCCGTGTGACCGCTTCCGCAGTCTAGGTGGCTCGGCTGCTGCACATAGATGCGGGGCCAGACCTTGATAGTGACAGTTGCTATGCGTAGCGAGGTGAAGCTGAGAAAAGACTCAAGGGTGGGAAGCGACCAGAATGGATACATGGCGAGGCGAAAACGAGCTGAGAAAGGGGACGAGGGACGGGGGAAGGCAGAAGGGGTGCATAGCGGGGATGGGGGGCCTCTCTGTCATATGGTGTGCGGGGATGCACAACTGGGAGAGATATGCGAGGGTGCACGGCCTGGAAAGGTATGAGGGGTGCGAGCGTGAAGAGGTATGAGGGGGTTCATAGGCTGGAGAGGTATGAGGGGGTGTGCACGGCCTGGAGAGATATGAGGTGGGTGCAACGGCCTGAAGAGGTTATGCGAGGGGTGCACGGCCTGGAGAGGTACGATGGGGCGTATGACAGGGGGAAATATGCGGGGATGCACGGCAGGGAGAGATATGAGTGGGTGCACGGCACGGAAGGGTCCGAGGGTGTGCATGACAGGGAGGGAGATAAGGGGGTGCACAGCAGGGAGGAAGCGGGGAGTAGAGTGGGCTCATGGCAAGGTGAGAGGGTGCGTATGCGGAAGGTGGGTGGATAGGGGGCACTTGGGGATGCTCAGACGAAAATGGCAGCATATTGCTCTAGAGAGAAGGGGGGCACGGACACGTGCTTGGTGTGCCCGTTGTACGTCTAAGTTGAATACCCTAAAGGAGCTTTTTACGAAGCTTTGTGGATTGGACCACTGCGCGGTGGTGTGACAGGTGACATCGTGGAGTTGAGCCCGGGGATATACAACGAGAGCGTGCTGCTCGACAAGTTGGTAAGTTGTGAGCATTCACCCGCATCTCCGTATGTGCATCGATTGGCATATGAACGGACGGTGGTGCTGTGTCTTTTGGACGAGCGTTACATTGAATTATGTGTGACGATTAAAGCCCCCATAAGCACCCAATCCACGCGGTGACTCAAGCCGTGTACTCCCCAGCGCCACTTACGACCGAAGCCAGTGAGCAGCGTCATCCGGACACTGACCCAAACCCCCAATACCCCCCGGCGCGGTGCACAAAGGGGGCACAGGTGTCAGACCAGAGCCAGTGAGCAGCGCTATCCAGACACCGACCCAAACCCCAATACCCCCGGCGCGTGTGCAGTTGCAGGGGCCACAGGTGCCAGACCAGAGCCAGTGAGCAGCGCTGTCCAGACTCTGACCCAACCCCCAATACCCCCGGCACGGTGCAATGTAGGGGCCACAGGTAAGACCAGAGCCAGTGAGCAGCGCCATCCAGACACTGACCCAAACCCCAATACCCCCGGCGCGGTGCACAAAGGGGCACAGGTGTCAGACCAGAGCCAGTGGGCAGCGCTATCCAGACACTGACCCAAACCCCCAATACCCCCGGCGCGGTGACAAAGGTAGGGGCCACAGGTGCCAGACCAGAGCCAGTGAGCAGCGCTCATCCAGACACCTGACCCGAACCCCCCACACACCCTCTCTGGCGCGGTGCACAAAGGGGCCACAGGTGTCAGACCAGAGCCAGGAGCAGCGCCATCCAGACACTGCCCCCAAACCCCCAATACTCCCCGGCGCGGTGCACAAGGCCATCAGACCAGAGCCAGTGAGCAGCGTCATCCAGACACTGACCCAAACCCACAATACCCCCGGCGCGGTGCACAAAGGGGGCCACAGGTGTCAGACCAGCCAGTGAGCAGCGTCATCCAGACACTGACCCAAACCCCCCAATACTCCCGGCGCGGTGCACAAAGGGTCCACAGGTGTCAGACCAGAGCCAGTGAGCAGCGCCATCTAGACACTGATCCAAACCCCAATACTTCCCCCGGCGCGGTGCACAA
>LGRX02004594.1:0-21450 GCA_001247695.2 Cymbomonas tetramitiformis | reverse complement strand
CTCTCTCTCTCTGAGACTCACACCGTAGTTTGATCGGGCACACGCGCTGAACGGCATGAGGCCCACGGACAGAAGCCACTCCACCATCATCCCAGTGGATGTGAGAAGCATTTAGGAACAGGGCAGGGCTGCGACAAGATACCATGTACTTCAACAGATCTTAAAACCGAATGCAACACAGCATGGTTGATAGTATGTGCCGATCAAACACGCATTGAACGGTATGAGATCGGCCAACAAAAGCCAGCCCACCATCATCCGAGTGGATGTGAGAAGCAAATCAGGAGCAGGGCGGGGCCGTGACAAGAGACCACAAAGTCATACATATTCCCAACCCAGATGCAAAGCAGCATGGAAAGATGATACGATGTGACCAATCATCGCCCAACAATAGTTAGTCCCAGGGTTACGGAGTAAGCGGACCTTGCTGGCATGCCCCCCAGTGGCTCACGCCGATCAAACACACATCCACACACAGGAATCGGTCGAAGGATAAGTCACACACATTGCACGTGTGGAGCGCATTACTCAAGACCGCATCTTACTTGCAAGATTTCCATCGCAAGCTAGATTTCCATCTCAAAAGGACTTCGTTGCCATAGAGTTGAGGGGTTTTTTATTCCTTTCAAAAGTTTTTAGGGTTTAGGGTTTTCAGGGTAGAGGGCTGCAGGCACGATTTGGTGGTGGGCGCGCAAGGTCAGAAGGAAGTGATTCACCCCTCATTTTAGACCGGAAACCTCCTCCCGTTTTCAGCTTTACCGTTTTCATCCACCAATCAGAATCGAGGAACGAAACGAGGAGCCTTCCGTTTTTGGTTTCTGGAAACAACGAAATGCGGAAAAAGACTCCAGCCCTGGAGTCTTTTTCCGCTTTTTGTTCGACGAGATCGGCCAAAACGAGGAATGCCAAATCATCCTATTCGTATGATGCCAAGCAAAACGAGGAACACCAAATCATCCTATTCATGCGATGCAAAGCAAAAGGAGGAACGCCACTTCATCGTCTTCGTCGATCCGATCCTTCTCGTTTTGCAGAATTTGTCGCTTTGCAACAACTATCGCGTGTCCGCATCTCTGGCCTTGAAGTGAAGGTCACTTTCCAGCGGTACCATATACCAAACGCAACAAAACTTTGCATATGCATTCTCATGAGTGTCATGAACAACATATTTTTTTAGCGAGCAAGATCCGTTCAGAAATCAGGATTCTGGACGATGTTCGTGAGAGGGGGTGATGAGCGCAAAATGAGCCAGCCATCACGACTCACGCCCAGTAGGGACGCATACCTCACACGCTGAGCATATCCCACATATCATATATGCATACTAAACAAATGTTGAGCATTCGAGACTGCACTCTTAGCTCTAGCGGAAACGCGGATGTCAACCGCGTCCACGTTTCCGCTAGGATTGCTTCCCTCATCCGCGCGCTCGCTTGCCCGCAAGCCTGCGCACCGAATGAGGGAAGCGTCCGCTAGAATATGTTCTCATACATGTTATCTTTTCAAAATAATGTGAACAGACTCTTCGGCAGACCAGGCATCTCGCTGTCGGCTGGCGCGTCAAGGTGGGTGTAGCGAGCGGAATTTTGGAATTTTGAAACTTCCAAAAGTAGCGACAGGAGTTACCATTCCTTGCGCTGGGGGTATCCACTAACTCGGCAGGAATATGTGATAATATTATGTAGGAACACTTTGCTTCAGGTAACACATAATCTTAAAAATATTTTTATGGCTGGGCAGGGTGACACGCTGCGTGGGAGAAAGCGTTCCGCGTTCTTGCAATTGCATATTTAATAAATGACACATGCACATGGAAATTTCCCAAAGCGCCTTTTGCAGATGTTTCACGATTTAAACTCTCGCTTCCTCGTTTCCATCTTTCCTCGTTTCGCTGATGGATTCTGATTGGTGGAAACCGAAAACGGGAAAGCTGAAAACGGGAGGAGGTTTCCAGTCTAAAATGGGGGGTCAGTCTATCATTCTCAGCCCCTTGGGACGGCCCTTTGGAACACCGGGCTTGTGGTGGTTGGACAAGCTCTCTTGAGACCAGGCTTTGGGGCAGGCACGGAGCCAGGTGGTGGTTCTGAGCGTAGGCTTGGTCGAGGGGAGATGGCTCGGGCAGCTCGGTGGGGAGAGGTGAACCGGCTTCAGAGGCACAATAGCATCAGTACACAGGTAGTGCATTTGCAGAGGCGCTCAGGTGGCTCAGTGAGGCTTAGAGGGTCCCGTTTTCCAATAACAAGCTCCGGAAAATCCGAATAAGTGTCCCGAAGTGTGTGCTGAATCCTTTGATCCCCATTGTGGGTGCATGGTGCAGCCAGTCTTCTGTTGCCACGTGGTGCCGAAGGAAGTGGTCCAAGGATATGCCACACGCATAAGCTCTTTTGAGACCAGGATTTAAGGCAGGCAGGGAGCAGGGTGGTGGTTCTGAGCGCAGGCTGGGTGGTGGGGAGATGGCTTGAGCTTGCACATTCAAACATGCAACCGGCAGATATGTCCGTTGGGAAGTTGAATGAAGAAAACAGTGTTTTTTGTATGCGCAACAAACAGCGCCACAATAGTCACAAAGTTTCGCTGCTATTTGTATGCTTGTGCATAGGAGAATCACAAGACTGCTTAAGTTGAAACAATCCCAGATCACTTTTGTCCACCTATTTGGAAACACATGGGTATTGCTCGAAAGAGGGGATTGGTACTCAAGCAGAACACCGTGCTTCCCGGATACCATAATGCAGTGCTGGGCTGGGCCTCGCTCGGCACTCCGGCGTGGCCGGAAGAACAGGAGCTGAAGGGCTCTCGGGCCTGGGGAAGAACAGGAGCTCAAGGGCTCACGGCGAGCTGTGCCCCACCGTGGTCTGCACGCCACGTGGCCTCACTCCTCACTTTAGCAATCAGGACGACCTGCTCTGGATCCTGGGCAGCAACGCGCTTCATGCGAAGAGCGGACCCAGATGCGGGGGGGAGAGAGATATCGAGCGCTGTGAATTGGCTTGGAATGCTGACTGGGCAGGGCAGATTGCCTCCCTTGGGATGGCCACAGGTCAACGTACCTTCCTGCGTGCAGGTGTTATCGGCAACCTTAACATTGTTTAAGAAGTTAGTGCTTTTCTTGGCGTAGAGGAAGCCTCCATCCACGGCGGCATTGCTGCTGAACCGGCTGCCATATGCCACAAGCCGGCTGTCGTCAGCGGTGTAGATGGCGCCGCCTTTGTTGGCGGAGCAAAACTCGAAGATGCTGTTATACACGTGTGCGGTCGCAACCACATCGGTGTAGATGGCACCGCCAACGTCGGCAGAGCAGAACTTGAAGAGGCTGTCGTACACGTACGCGGTTGCAACCTGGTCTAAGTAAAGACAACCGCCTTTGCCACCGCTTTCCGTAGCGTTACCGTTGCGGAGAATCAGCCGGGTGAGAGTCAGAGTGGACGCATTTTGGACCACAAATAACGGTGCTACGACAAATGGTGCAACAGCGATCTCGCAGGGCTGATCCCACGCGCTATCCCCTTTGCATCCGCCCGTGATGCTCTGAAAATCTTGGTCAATACTTGGCAAAGCGCGAGTTGTGTTCACAAAGACGTGCAAGACGATATGCTTCACCGTTGTATTTCGCATCGCTGCAGCGAGGTCAGGCTCCCCGGAAGCGGTGTCGTTAATGTAACGTGTTGCATCCGGCGTGACCGCTGAACTCGAGGGTGCGGCAGGCTGGAGCAGCTGTCGCCGCTCAGGCACTGGAGAAGCCGCACAACAACACCAAGCATGATCAAATCGTATCGGAAGGCAACCAGGCTAGAGCGTTCGAAGAGAAGTCGGGAATTATTCACAACATCTATCACCCTCAGGACAAGGCACTTCTGTACCCTGCTCACACGCTCTTTCGCAAGCAGCTACTGTTGCCTAGTCTGAACAACAAGTTACATCGACTTTGACGAAACAGTTGTGGTTATGTGCGTTGCGCATCGCTAGATTCCATTATTGTGGCTCAGGAAGTTATGCAAATATGCATAGGCGGAAGTCGGGCAGTAGAATCGACCGAAATCCTTTGGCCTGGTTTGAAGCCACAAAACGAGCCTCGCACACCATGCAAGGCGTCGACTAAGGCCGTCAATCGCAGCTGGAAGTCAGCACCTTTCGTGCGCAACTGACATCCATATCAAGCTCAGGCGACCTGGCAGAGCCGGCGCCTTGTTGCTCCATTTGAGCCGGAGCGGCGAGCTCTTTCATACAGCAACAGCTCCAAGATGCATTCTCGAGAGCAGTGCTAGGGCGCACATTTCACTCACCGAGATTAAAAGGCTCTTCGTGGATATTTCCATACTCGTCTAGAGAAAGATCTTCGGCTACCGCCTGAAGTGACATAACTTAAGTGGATCAGTTAGGGAGGGGACCGAGTATATGGCACCTCTCCTCTCGTAGCAGCACACACCTAAACCCAGATTAAGAAGTCGGAATCAACCTATCAGGGGTATGCCACGCCACTGACCCCGGGCAGAAGTCCTGCGAACAAACTGTGACGTGTCACACTCCGTGGTTAACAACGGGATGTTCCATTGATCCTTGTAGATGTAGTGCTGAAAGACGGCGCGCTTGTGCCTATTGACGTTATCTATTCGAGGGAAATTTCGCTTCGGAGTAAAAATATCAGACCGATGCATATTCGCGCAGCTTAGTCACGTGTGAATCGAATACCAACGAAGTGCATTGGCTCCATGATAAAAGTCAGAATTCGATTAGATATCAAATGGGGCTTGTGATCCCTTAAGACATACCGCAGTCTGTATCGCATCGTAGTCATCACCGTGTGCTTGCGAGAGGTAGGTGCGGCGGGACGCCAGCGCCAATACGAGTAATGCAACTGTTTCTCGTGCAAACGAAGTCATAACGAATTACAATGACGAGTGGCAGGCCTTGCGCCCGTTCAAAGTATGGAAGCGCTCTGAGCGCAGTCCAGTGCCTTGAAAGCGGCGTAGGTCTTAGGTGATGCTGCATACGAATTAGATGTCATGCTGAGAGCCAATGCGCATCTATTGAGCGTAATATCATTATCGATGATGATGAACCAAAGGCTTTGAGTTTAAAGACGTCCCACGTTAGAACTGTCAGCTTTACACCTACATAGCATTCGATTCCGTTTCCCCCCTTCAGACGAGAGCAGTTCGTGTGACACTCGTGAACTGAAGGTCGGTATGGGGATGGGGTCAGTAACTTGCACGAGAATGACAGTATCAGTAGCTACTGTAGATGACAGTAGCTAATTTCGTCAGTAGATACTGTCATAGACAGTAGCTACTGTCGTTTCAACAGTCGTTCAGGGTGAGTTACTGTTCTTCTTGTCTTGCGTTGCTAAAAATGGAGTACTCTGGTTGGTCCACCTCGGATGACACGTCTGCGGACAAGGGTTCTTGTCAAGTCGCCGCTTATTTAAATTTATACACGAAAAAGTAAAATATAAAAATATAAAAATATTCAGAAATATTCAGAAATATTTTAAAATATTTATATGAAAAATATTCAAAATATTTATATGAAAAATATCCTGAGGAGCATAAATGCTAATGACGTGTCCCAGATCAGCTCCCCTGCCTCGCCTGCGCCCCGGCGACCCCCCCCGGCTCTCCGGGGGGGCCACCGAGGCGCCTGTACCGCTGCGACAACTCTGCCTCCATCGCGCATTGTCAAGACAGGCAGTGCCTGACAACTACCTCATGTCGAAAATGTCATCTCACCGCATTATTGCATCTCACTGCATTATTACATTTCACCGCGCACCGCACGCGCACCGCCCCCACACCGCCCGCGCACCGCCCGCGCACCGCCCGCGCACCTCGATATACTGTCGAACTACTGCCATAACCCCTATAGCTACTGTCGCAACTACTGCTACTGTCGCAACTACTGCTATTGTCGCAACCACTGCTACTGTCGCACCTACTGTCAATTTCATGCAAGTTACTGACCCCACTAACTACTGTCGACATACTGTCGAGCCCATAAATAGTACCTACTATACTGTCGACTATACTGTGCCCCATAAGTGACCTACTGACAACACTGGTCTCGACCGAGCTCGTCTCGACAAGTGATGTCAGGCCCGTCGTTAGTCCTGGTTTGGGAACTTTGTCGCGATGTCGGCATGTCGTCGTGTCGTGTCGGATGTCGCTGTCGCGTGACCAGGACTAACGATGAAATTTTTGGGGAAAACCGACATCGCGACCGACATTCACCGTCTACGTGGCGTCCGACGTGGCGTCGTGGCAACGGGAAAAACAATTGCATGCAAGCTTAAACGTGAATACAGTGAGAAAGTTGACCGTACCCCGTAAGTCGCTATCCAGCGGCTGTTGTGTTCGGTATACTAACGTATACCAAACACAGCATAACTATGCATATGAGTTCTCATAAGTGTTAGGAACAACATATTTTTTGCGCGAGCAAGATCCGTCCAGCATTTAGCATGCTGGACGGTTCTTGTGAGGGGGGGTAATGGACGTGATTCGAGCCAGCAATCTCGACTCACGCCCAGCAGGGACTCATATTGCACAGCATGAGCATATCACGCATATCATATGAGCATAGGAAACTAATTCTGAGCATCTGACAGTGCACTGTCACCTTTAGCGGAAACGCGAATGTCAACCGCGTCCACGTTTCCGCCGCGGGGCTCGAAGCGTGTGAATCAAATTACCAAATGAAACACAGATGCGCACATACAACAACGTGAAATATATTTCAGATGTTGTCATTAGTATTTCTCACCCTTCCCTTCGGTAGGATACCGAAGGGAATGCCGTTTTGCGGATGCGGTTTCCCGCTTCCGCCACACGAAGCGGAGAATCTGGAATCTGCTTCCAGTCACCGAATCTGTGCGGGGATGCTTCCTAACGTTCATAATACCTTCTAGTAAAAATTATTTCCATCTAATATATCGCGATTAATTGTTAATCTCCTCACTAATCTACCCTGCTGCACTAGGTTTTCACAATGTAAACTCGGTCAAGTCGCTTGTCGCGTTGCCTACGTGGGGTCATGTCTTTTTGCCGACGTGGAACCGAAAAACCGACATGCATTACATGCATTACATTAAATGCCTGTGCGCCCTTAACCCCTAAGTTGCCACAAGGATTTGCTGCATTTTACACGTAAATTCGATAGGGTTTGGGTTTGGGTTCATATCTTTTGAAGTACTTATGCTCTTATCACCAAATTTCGCAGGCTTACGCGTCGCTTCTAAACCAATAAATTGAGCTATCGAACATATTAATCCGACCATTAACGACAAAGAAATACTTGCATGAATATCGGGTTGCATGAATTTTTGAAGTGCTTTAGAGGATAAATCCTGTAGCAAATATGTTATGCTACTCATCTATGTTATCATAATCTGCTAAAAATGATTCTACATACTCAATATGATGTAACAATGATATCCTATTACCGAGTGTAGCTTGCTAGACCAAGAAAAGCAGATTTTATCCTTCCTAAGAGTAGGGTGTGAAAGTGGTATATTTTAGCTGTTGTGGGCACTGCGCGTTAGGGTTTGGGTGCCCTTCTCTGTGCTACCCAATGCCCCCAACAAGTTGTAAACTCCTACATATCAGATACATACATATTCTGATTTTTAAAGTTTGAGGTGCTTCCCCCAAGATTCCTCATCCCTCACTCAGATTACACTTACATCTGTTCTCAGACACTTCAGTACCACATTTTTCAGCGAGAATGCTGCATAAGGGCGGAGGTATGAGGCTAGGAGGCAGTGCAATATGTCTTACACTTAGTATGCGGGTAAATAAAAAAACTGTTGCAAGCGTTCACTCCAAAGCAAGGTACATTGTAAGATTCCTATCCGATTTGCTTCTGCATCTGAGCCAACGTTTTCTCACGCGAACCTCGCTCATCGCCGATCGCGTGAACAGTACCTGCACACCCTGTGTGTCGCTCTGTTGAAATATCGGTGGGCTATTATATGTCTTCGTGGTGACGTTTCCAACACTTGGCATCGCAAAGAATCACCTCACACTCTGAGCATCCTCGGGCTATGCCAGGATGTTTTTTGCACACAACGCACCGTCCTCTTGACAGCTTGGTTGTAGGAGGGTGGTTTCGTGCAAGAACGAACCCAGCCCTCCGGCTTCTTTTGTTGACTTTTTTCTCCACCTGCCTTATCGAGCCAACTCTCTTTAGCACCCACTCACAAAGAGAAATTACGTCATCATGAAAGGTGCGTTGGTCACTCCCATATGCCTCAGGGTACAGCAAAGTATTTATCCGATGTGCGCTGTAGACTCCAGTCTCAAAATGCCAGAAGTAGTTTACCATATGCGGCCGGCGAGTGCGATATTTTATTCGGATCTGATATTCGAGATAATCGGCGAGGTCACAAGCTCCCATCCCGCTGTCATAGTCAAGCTTGACCTGAGGAAGAAAAATGCTCTGGTATTTCCTGCTGTCACTGTCCCACCGTTCTTTACTGCGCCCAGGGTTGCCGTCAGGAGAGCCGTGTTTCGTGGTGAGAAAGCGGACTATTTTATTATCACCATATTCCATATATGTGTATGTTCGTTCCTCATGTTTTGAGGTCGCCCAACGATATTCCCCTGTTCGCAAATAAAGAATTAGACAAGCAAGATGCGCACCGACAGCATGACAGATAGCTCACCAGGGTTTACGGAATAAACGAAGAGACAGCGTCTCGCCGCGTCGGTGCGCACCTCTGTTGTAAGTGCTTTCCCAAGTCAACGCTGGTAGCAAGTCGTTTTTCCGGTGAGTACCTGTGGCGACAGCTTGGAAGAGAGTGCTCAACAAATGGAAGAGGAAAATTGAGGTGAAGAGATTGTCGAAATATAGTTCATGCCCACTGCTGCGTGACCCAAACGCTTGGCGAAAAAGTCGAAGTATGCGCGAGATAGTTTTGTCATACGCGATCTCCTCCGCAGTGTTGTACACCTTTTCATTGTACGCATTAGAGCGTTGCCCTGTGTAAAACTCCCAGGCCAGTGGGATACCGTACGCTGCGAACATGAAACACATCGTCATACGTTTGTTGGGCTTTTTCGGATTGTAGTGCACAGTCAGGCCTTCCCCACCCTTCCCTGTGTATGGTTTACCACCCTCGTCATAGGAGGCAACCTTTGGAGGGTTGATGAGGGAGTGGATGCCTTCGTGCAGAGTCTTCTTGATAGTACGGAACTTGAAATAGGGGTCGTAGTTGTCGCCCTTGTTGTTCTCAAAGTTATCGATATCATAAGGGCAAAAGAAGCGCATGCTTTGTTGCCAAGCATTGCGCGAATACTGTTCACTGATTACTGAACGCAACAAACCATTCAGAGAGAAATGGTCCTCGTGGTTGGCGCGGTGGTTGAGGACCATCAGCAGCAGGCTCTGATGGAACAGGAGTAGTCCATCTGGACTGACCCATAGATCATTCCAAGCCCTATGCTGACCTTTACCATTGTGTCGTGGATGGCGGTCTTCAGGTGCTTTTGCGGCATTGATATCGGTGCCGGCGCCCTTCTTCTTTGCATACGCCACGCTGAAACGCGACAGCTCCTGCCAAAACGCCTTGGGGAAGATCTTCTGAAAAACATATGCCATACCATCCTCCACCTTAGTAGGTTTTTGCGCCACTAGCTCCTTGTTCAACCCAGGAGTGTAGTCGTTAGGAGGAGCGTAAAACAAGGAGGCAGGCTTGCTCGTTTTGAACGTTTCAGCGTTGGCAGCGGCTTGAACGTTTTCACGAAACCTACTAGCTATTTCATGTGCCACACGTTGCTTATGCGCTTCGTGCGCGATCCTAGTAGCCTTCTCTACAGGAGTTTCCTTCTGTTTCGCGGGGGCCCTTGCGACAAGGGGGGTTGTTTCGTCGTCCGACTCCTCTCCAGCCACAGACTCGCCGTCATCTGTTCCGTCCGTCAACTCCTCCGACTCACTACTATCCGCTGTAGTCGCCTCCCCTACCGATAACAACCACTTTTTTAGGGTGCTCACTGGATACCAACAACGCTCGTTGTCGGCATATTTCACAACCATGCATAGTTCCGGCGGGTCACCTCGAGGCTTATCGTGTTTAACTATGGTCCCATAAAATACCTTGTGCGCAACTCGCGCTCCAAAGACCTCACCTGGAGTTTTAACACGCCTACGCAGCAGAGCTTTCGTATTAGCAACTGTAAAAAGCTCCGACATATATACAAAAAAACAACAAAAATGCAGAAATAACTGCCGTGTTGTCGGGAGTGTTTTTCAGCGCCTACTTCAAACCAGGGCATGTGCATCGAGTCAAATGACACCCGTACACCCTTATGGATGTATACCTGGTCGTATATGCCTTACATGCGTGGAAATCTAACGGTATATATGCATTCCATAGCGGTAACCCTAACATGTAGCGGTCGATCTTGTTGAGATTTCTCAACCAACGGCAACTTAGGGGTTAAAAAAGTTTTGATCTAACGATAGATTTTAAATTAACACGACATCGGTCGACAAAAACGCGACAAAATGGGGTTACGTTATCTTTTTGGGAGCTACGATATCTTTCGTTTTCACCGACATGCAGAGATATCGTAACTCCCAAAAAGATATCGTAACCCATGTCGCATGTCGGTCTGTCGCGTTTCTGTAATTTTCAACCAATCAAATCGCCGTGATCAAAAACGCGACAGACCGACATGTCGTCGAAATTCCCAAACCAGGACTAACGACGGGCCTCATACCCTCCCGTCTCCGACGGAGCGGAGGGCCCATGCGGTGTTTAAAGTGTCGTCGTGTACGTCGTCACACTTTTGTGATCAGGTAGGTGGTCGCCAGGTTTTACGACATGTGACGCAGTCCGCAAAGCTCCCAGAATGAAAGTTGGTGACAGTGTCATGAGCGTTGGGAATTATACACAGGAGCTCGCAGAGCTCGAGCTCCCAGAGTGCAAGTTGGTGACAGTCTGAGACAGTGTCACAGGACACGGTGACGATGACGCCCGCAAAGCGTTGTCGTTGTCGTCGTCGACACTTTGTGTTCAGATAGGTGGTCGCCAAGTTTCACGACATGTGACGCAGTCTGCAAAGCTCCCAGAATGCAAGTTGGTGACACAGTCACCCAAAAAAAAGTGTACTAACGGGGGGGGGTGGGGAAGCGGAGCCCCCCCACTGGGCTCAGTCTGGAAAGAAAAAAAAGTGCACTTACGGGGGTGTGGGGGTGGAGCCCCCCTCTACTTTACTCCTTACTGGATATGCAGTAAGCCTTAATAGACTATATAGGAAAAAAGTAGACAAGGAACCTGACTAGGAAAAAAGAAGTAAGAGTCAAGGGGACTCACAAAGCCCCACACCCCGTTCAAGGGTGTCTCTTTTTCTTTTTTCTTTTTCTTATGCGAGGCACTTGCAGACAAGCCCAACGACGCGCAATTCTGGGACAACCCGAGGAACCGTGCCCTCAAACCCCAATTCACACCCTCCCAGGGGGCGCACAACGCTCTGGGATTCAAGAAACTGGCAAAGCCACAGGCCGTCAGCGAGGAGGAACCCACCGTTTGGGAAGCGGGCTTCCACCTCACCCAATCTAAATGGGGCCCGCGATCGCTGTGGCATGCTGGGAGAAGAGGACCCCCTACGACCTCCAGGAGAGCCAAGGATGCCTTAAAACAATTGGCGACAGACTACTGCGCCAAAGATGAAGAAGACCACGAGGACGCCTATAAATGCCAAGATATTGGAATCAGAACCACCCTGACTGAAGTCCCGAGCGGAAGGATCATAGTGTTGGACTCCGCTGGGTTAAGACCCGAAGCGGAAAAAACCCTCGCAGACCTGCGACAGGCAGCCAGAGCAAGACTCACGGAGAAGGAGGCAAAGAACTGCAGGAGGGCAATGAGGGGAAAACGAACTGAAGCGTCCCAACAGGACAGTCTCATGAAGGGGGGAGGAAGAAGCGGACCTACTCCCCAAGGGGAGGGCCCCCCCAGGCACAGAATGGAAGGAGTCTTCTCGGACACCAGGGGCAGGGAGGCGTGGCTCAGTTCCATACAAGTGGAAACCCACAGCCTCTGTACGACGAACGTGGCCACGGTGGCGATGCAACAGACGAAACTCGCGGATGCTCTCAACGGAATCAAGTTCGAGCAGTCTGACCAGTACGACGCGCAGATGCGCAACACGATGGACAAAGTCAGGGAAGAGGGATTTTCCTTCGTCCTGACTTGCGACGGCAGCCACTGGAACGTGCTCCTCTTCGGAGGAAACGAAAACGACAGTGTCTCGATCTACCTCTACGACCCGATGGGGGGGGAGGATACGCGCCTACTGACGGCACTAAGACAGTGGGCAGGGCCGCCAGGACGGCCACCAGTCAACATAACGGCTGCCAACATGGGAGTCACGCACCAGCGGGACGGGTACCAATGCGGAGTCTGGGTGTGCTACATGATCGACAAGTGGCAGGAATGGAACAGGTCCGCCACGGGAGAGACATGGGAATCCTGGATTAGGCTGCACGGTCCCCCTGTGGGCAGTGAGGCGGAGACCTCCAGAAAATACAGGGAGGCCATGAGAGGCCCAATCATGGGGCGCATAGGAGAGTTGGAACAACAGGAACGCCACCACGTATTCCACGGGGAGGGAGAGATTCATGACCCAATCTCCTTCGAGGGGGGAGAAGGCGAAAATGGTGGAGAGACCGGTGCAAGACCAATGCAAGTCGAGCGGGAAGGCTCGAACATGCAGACCCAGGCTGGCACGATGACGAGAATTCCAGGACACGCCCAAGCACCCCCGAAGGTCGGGGAGAAAAGGACCAGGCAGACCCCACAAAACCCCCAAGCCACGGGGAGGGAGGAGATAGGTCCTGGGCCGAACCCCCCCACACAGACACTCACGGGGGAACCGAGCCCCCGCCAGATCGCAATGATCAGCCTGAACGACGGCAGGGGCACGACGTGGATGGGTACCAAGGTGCAAATCATGGAACTGAGGACATGGGTACTCGCTCAAGTAGCCGAAGGAGATATCAGGACGGGAGAGCTGTTCCAGAACGCAGCCAAAATCGGGTTCCCGAAAGATGCAGTCAGACTGATGACCACGCACCTCATAAGCAGCGAACAGGTCGCATGGGCAACACCCCCCCCTGTCAATGACCACCGGAATAGAAACAAGTGGTGGAGGATAGATACCATGGAGCTCTCGGTAGGCACTGGTCCGACGGCTGCCAATAATCCGGAAGTGCTCGAAGAAATGGAGGAGGAACCCCGGGCTATTGAGGCGTCCGAAAGCACCACAATCTTGGCAGCTAGGACGCACTGGGGAAGCAGGGAATACCTGCTCGGGCCGACCCGCCCGCAAGAAGAGGCATGGGTTGAGGAGGACACCCTACTAACGGGAGGAATTGAAGGGATGAACCCGAGCCAGGCCGAACGGAAGATCAATATGTTCCACAACAAGGAACGAGAATATCAGCACGCTCGAATCCCCACAACACCGGAACCACTGTCAGGGACTCCCACGAGGCATGCCCACTACTGGCCGGGGGTCACCAAACTCCACATAGACACCGAACCTTTTAACCCAGACTGGGACGCGACACCAACAGGCAAGTGTACGCTCACGAGGGAAGCAGACAGTCACCATGCGCTCGCACACGATGAGCGGGGCAAGATGGTAGGTGCCCTCAAGGTGGAAGTACTAGACAGGCTCTACGACAGATATGTAGCCGCGGCGGGCACGCACAGCTCAGATCAAACCTACACAAGGGAGGGGGAGGAGAGACGGAGGTCCTTCGAGGAGCGGGAGCCACAGCTGGGCACGGTCCAAGAGTTCGCCACGGAAGTAGTCTTCCTGCTCAAAAGATACTCCTGCGAGGAGGAGGAGGAAGTCAAGAAAACTGCACTGCAGAATCACTGGACACTCCCCCCGGAAATCATGCAGGCGCTCCAGGAGGCCTTCGGGACCCAGGCGTAGGTGTTCGCTTCGCCGCTCAATGTACATAGTCACACGGCGACATATTGCTCCAAGTTCGACAGAGACAAGATCTTTGGATCCAAAGGGTCTGCATGGGATACCCATTGGGGCGAGCTAGGCGCCTTCGAATTCAACCCGGAGTATCTGCGGTCGCGAATCAGCGCCCAAGGGGGTTGGCGACGGCGGTGAGACACACACGTGGGTCAGGTGGGGCGGCGGTGCCATGAAACGGGAGGAGCGTGGCGCGGTGTTGGCTTGGGGTGGGGAGTGGACATGATTATGTGATCAATCAAGGGTGTCTATCGCACTTCGCGCCGAATCAGGCGCGGGGTGGGTGGATACTAACCCTTGTTGTTAGCGCTTGTGCGTGCTTCTTCTGCGGTCGCGAATCAGCGGCCAGGGGGTTGGCGACGGCGGTGAGACACACACGTGGGTCAGGTGGGGCGGCGGTGCCATGAAACGGGAGGAGCGTGGCGCGGTGTTGGCTTGGGGTGGGGAGTGGACATGATTGTGTGATCAATCAAGGGTGTCTATCTCACTTCGCACCGAATCAGGCGCGGGGTGGGTGGATACTAACCCTTGTTAGCGCTTGTGCGTGCTTCTTCTGCGGTCGCGAATCAGCGCCCAAGGGGGTTGGCGACGGCGGTGAGACACACACGTGGGTCAGGTGGGGCGGCGGTGCCATGAAACGGGAGGAGCGTGGCGCGGTGTTGGCTTGGGGTGAAACGGGAGGAGCGTGGCGCGGTGTTGGCTTGGGGTGGGGAGTGGACATGATTGTGTGATCAATCAAGGGTGTCTATCCCACTTCGCGCCGAATCAGGCGCGGGGTGGGTGGATACTAATCCTTGTTAGCGCTTGTGCGTGCTTCTTATGCGGTCGCGAATCAGCGGCCAAGGGGGTTGGCGACGGCGGTGAGACACACACGTGGGTCAGGTGGGGCGGCGGTGCCATGAAACAGGAGGAGCGTGGCGCGGTGTTGGCTTGGGGTGGGGAGTGGACATGATTGTGTGATCAATCAAGGGTGTCTATCCCACTTCGCGCCGAATCAGGCGCGGGGTGGCTGGATACTAACCCTTGTTGTTAGCGCTTGTGCGTGCTTCTTCTGCGGTCGCGAATCAGCGGTCAAGGGGGTTGGCGACAGCGGTGAGACACACACGTGGGTCAGGTGGGGCGGCGGTGCCATGAAACGGGAGGCGCGTTGTGTGTTGGCTATGGCGGCCGCGGTGCTGGCCTGTGCTGGGAAGTGGTTGTGTGTGATTATTCAAGCGTGACTCAGCTAATGGTTAAGGTAGGGTGTGTCGCGGGATGGATGCCATGGGTTGCATGTGTGACAGGCGGGGAATTTGGAAGATGGCTTGGCGGAAAGCTGCAAGATCTCCGATGCATAAAACGTATGAAATTAGCTTTTGCAAATATAGCACGCCGTATTGATAGACATAGTTGGACCCTCCTAGCTAGTATGCCGCCTGCAAGATCCTAGCATAGCATATCTGGTAACAGTTATGTAACATTCCATGCCTGCTTGCCACTTGCACTAATCTTGCACACGTGGCCTCATAGTGCATCCTGCCTGCCACGTGTCCACCCGTGGTCATACCGTGGTAAATTTACCGGTCATATGTGGTAATTTTACCATTGGGGGTCAATTTACCGGTCATATGTGGTAATTTTACCATTGGGGGTCAATTTACCGGTCATAGGGGGGTACCATGGTAAATTATATACAGCAATGGTAAACAATAATATATAATTACCGCTCTATAAGTAAATGTGGTAAAATCGTGTTAGAATTCTTCCACGTTACCAATAGGAAATTACCCACGGGATTTATATCGCCACTATTAGTGTAATGGTGGTAAAACACCAATTTACCACAATTTACCACCGGTTTACCACATTTTACCACCATTTTACCACGTTTATTTCTCAGTGTGAGTAGACAGATATTTTCAGTTTACATATCCAGGTGCACCAGACAAGGATCTCATCATCACAGTCTTCCTCACGTTCATTCAGAATAATGACAAACACTACTTTCAGGTCGTGGCTAAAACACCAGATGCCACGTATGAAGATGTCAGGAATACATTCCTCAGGCAGTTCGGAAATCCCCACAAGCGGTCAGTTGCCAAAAAGCATCTAATGGCACTGCAGCAGGGTAACCAGACTTTTGCAGATTACCTACGCACATTCACATCACTGGCTTCTCTAGCATCAGTTGATTTGGATGATGTCTTGATCAAGGACAGATTCGTCAGTAACATGGAGTCAGACCTTCGGAAACAGTTTCATCTCAGATTTCTGACAGAGGATGAAAGGAATAACTTGTCGTGGGCACAGACCACACAGGTTCTGCTCGATTTGAGTTATGTAGTTCATTCGAAGCAGGCAGAGACCCTTCACTATAGGGGACAGACGGAACAGTCAGGAGGCCCAGTCAGGAAAGATAAGGACAAGGGCCGTGGCAATAAGCCATATGACAGAGCCAACCAGAATCAAGGCAACCAGAATCAGAATGCCAACCAAAATTCCCAGAGGAATAAAGGAAACGGCAAAGGAAAAGGCAAGGGAAAAGGAAAAGGGAAGGGATCAGCATCATCTCCTTCCCAGCCTTGTCAACGTTGTGGTCGTACCAATCACATCACAAAGGATTGCTTTTCCACCAAGACACCAGAAGGGAAACCCATAAAAGGCAATCCTCCAGCTCAGAATCCATACAAAGGACAGCAGCAACAGAATAATCAGGGTGGCAAAAGTGAGTCTAACAAACTCCTGAAAACAGTCAACACCCTGGTTAAGGAGCTCCAGAATCAGCAGAGCATTAATGCAGCAGTTGCAGCTCCAGCTCCAGCTCCAGCATCAGCTCCAGCTCCTCAGGGAAACTCTCCGGGTACCGGGCAGGTACCAGTGATGAGGGCACCCCGGGGATAAATCAGCCTGAAAATGCCACTGAAGCAAGTGGCCGGGTTGAGAGTATCTCAGAAGAAGTCCTTTCCAGTCTGACACTACAGTTCCAGCAGATGGATACTCCCTCAGAACACATCGCACAGATGCAGTCACAGATAGCACAGCTGAAATCACAGAAGAAGCTGTTGTTGTACAAAGGGAAAGTATATGGATAGAGTACTCACATTTTGGTAGATCCAGGAGCTACATCGCCATTTATCGACAGACAGTTTGCTTCTCAGCTTGGTATATTACCAACAGACTCATCATCATTCTCAGTGGGATTGGCTGGAGGAAGCCAATTATCCTGTACATCCTATCTCACATAGCTATAACCTTGAACAACGTGCGCTACACCTAAGGGTGTATGCTGTATGTATTTACAGGTGTGGTGTGGTGTGGTTTGTTATGGTGTGATGGCATACAGCGTTGAACCATACTGTTGGGGCATACAGCGCTAGGGCATACAGTTGGAGCATGCAGTTGGGGCATACATATAGCGGTGGGGCATACGGCGGTGGGGCATAGAGTTGGGCGTATAGCGGTGGGGCATACAACACCCTTTGCATATTACATACATGCCCCCTACATGCCCCTTGCATATTACATACATGCCCCCTGCATACCCCTTGCATGCCCCGGCATATTACATGCATGCCCCGGCATATTACATGCATGCCCCGGCATATTACATGCATGCCCTCAGCATGCTTTCTGCATGCCCCTGCTTATTAGATGTATGCCCACTGCATGCCCTTTGCATATTACATGCATGCCCCCTGCATGCTTCCTGCATGCCCCCTGTATGCCCCTGCTTATTACATGCATGCCCCCTGCATGCCCCCTGCATATTACATGAATGCCCCCTGCATGCCCGTACTTATTACATGCATGCCCCCTGCATGCCCCCTGCATGATGCCCCTGCTTATCACCTGCATGCCCCCTACCCTATCCGTGTGGTATCCCTTTGTATGCTATGCAAGAATGCCGCTGAGTTTCGGGCGCACCCTCGACTAGGCAGTGCACAGCCGAGTGTGCCCAATCGAGTCTGCGTCAGAGAAGGGGCTGTCGGGAGTTCAACCTGATCTCAGTGGGGGTATCCCACTGAGACTACACCCCCTCAGCCCCGCCACTGTGCCGTGCGCGCACGGATGATTATGCCACGCAAACCATATGGTGTGCTATGCTATCCTGTGGTATGCTGTGCAGGGAATGCCGCTGAGTCTCGGGCGCACCCTGGAACGGGAAGTGCACAACCGTGTGTGAGGGGTGGTTTTGTTGTGCTATGCTGTGTTGTGTTGTTGTATTATGCTATGCATGTGCTTATGTTGTATTGTGCATTGATATGCATATGCCAATGCAGTGGTGTGTTGTGTTGTATATATATGCAAGTGGCGTGCTGTGCTGCGATATGCATATGCAAATGTTGTGTTGTGCAGTGCGGTGCAGTGATATACATATGCATTTGTTTCGCTGTGCTGCGATATACATATGTTGTGCTGTGTTGTGATATACATATGCAAATGCCTTGCTGCGCTCTGTTGGGGTGTTGATATGCATATGCAAATGTTTTGATGTGTTGTGAGGTGTTGTGCACGTGCTATGCATATATGCTCTGTTGTTATGCAAACGTAAAAGCTGTGGTGTGGTGTGTTATGGTGTAATGGCATACAGCGTTGGACCATACTGTTGGGGCATACAGCGCTAGGGCATACAGTTGGAGCATGCAGTTGGGGCATACATATAGCGGTGGGGCATACGGCGTGGGGCATACAGTTGGGCATATAGCGGTGGGGCATACAACACTGGGGCATACATGATGTGATATACATATATGCGAAAGCCTTGCTGCGCTCTGCTGTGGTATTGATATGCGGATGCAATTGTTGTGGTGTGTTGTGCGGTGCTGTGCGCGTGCTATGCATATATGCTCTGTTGTGCATATGCATATGTTGTCCTAAAACCTATCATTTGTTTCCCTGCGCAATGCTATGCCAGCATCCTGCCAAGTCTCGGGCGCACAGCCGAGACGGGGCTGTCAGGCGTTCAACCTGAGCTCAGCGGGGGTATCCCGCTGAGACTGCAGCCCCTCACATAGCTATAACCTTGAACAACGTGCGCTGCACCTAAGGGTCTGGCACAGTCGATGCGAGTGCGGGACAGTTATCTGAAGAAAAAATTCTAGTTCGAAAACAAAACAACCGCAGCAGCCTGTGTAGAATGCCCTGCGGCACAGACGCCCCGTTAGCGAGACCGTTGGGTTTGATCCCAAGCGGGAACCAGGTTCCACGGACTACGGCCTCTAAATGTCTACGGCAGCGGGATAGTGGCCACGTTTTATGAAAATCTCAGATGCACCCCATGCGCTGAGTTCGTTGGTTCCTCAGCGCGAATGCATGAACGGCGGCGGACCTGCGGGCGTACACAACCGCCAAAGCGCCTTGCTTCACTGTGGGGAATGAGCGCACAGCAAACCTAGTGCATAAGAGGAACGAAACTATTCTCATAAAACCAGCATGGTGTCATCTCGCGTTGACAGAAATGGCAAGCGCAGCGGCAACTCACACCGAGGAAGCAGATCACGCGCCTGCAGTCCGCGGCTCTTGCAGAGCGAGTGACGGAATGTCGAGGGGTTGCGGTTATAGCCGTTTTCGCGAGCACTTTCTAATAATATCACAAAATATTACGCCAGTTCGGACTTTTTGGCGTGCCCTCTGCGTGTTTGCACGACCTAACGTCAGACTGATCATTGCGTGAAGCCGTGAACTGTGCATCTGATGATCTGAAAGGCGTGAGCATTTCGCGGGAAGAATCGAATCTTGGGAGCGAACGTTTGGACTTCGCCAGAAATCGCCGGCGAAACGAACGTGACGACGCTCGCGTCACGCCTCCATGAGGCCAGGTCGCGATTTCAGGTCACAATGACGCGATCTGGTCATGACATCCTTCCCACCTAGTGTTGGATAGGCTTTATCCCACTGCGTGGCCTGCAAGTTCGACTTCAACGCAAGGAGAAAAGAAATCGTGCGCTGTCGCCAAAAGCATGATGGCCCCAACTGGTGCACGAGCGTCTTCCCCGCTAACGGTGGTTGCTTGGTGGAGTACTGCGTGGACAAGACCCAGCATGTTGCCTGGTACGCTTCCTAACCCTTCTCCGATAATCTTCTTGCACACAGCATGCAAGCTTATTGACAAGAAGTGAGATATATATATGTCGATATATATGCTCGAATGCGTGTGTGCAGAACAGTCTCGCAGGGGCGGGTGTTCTCGGATACTAAGATGATATAAAATATTCAGGTGAGTGTTTTATAGCACACCGTGACAACCGTGACAACGGACACTGGTGACACATCGGGCTGAGGGGTGACAGACAGGAGACCCACTGTGCTCCCCCCTTACAGTGGGGGTGGCAAGATTGGTCTCCCCGTGACACCACCTCACCCCGTGGGGTTGAGGTGTCACCAGGCAAAGAGGCAGGAGCACTGCAGGGTCTAGGATCCAAACTGGCCCGAGCAGTCCGGCATGTGCCATCCCAAGATGTCCAAAAGTCTGTTGCTAACTAAATCTAAAGAGTTCGGTTCCCTCGAGAGTCATCGCGGTGGTCACAGTGTGCCACCCGCGGCGCGCTCTCCTCCCTCCCAAAAGAAAAGCGGTCCACGCCTGGACGCTTTCTCCTGGCGCCGTGGGGAAGGGCGCGGGCGAGCACCTCTCGTGCTCACCATGTAGCGCGACACGAGCACAAGGGCGGCGCCCCTTGTCCGCGTGTGGCGAGTCGTCCCATCGCTGGGCGCCATCTTGCCCGGAGCGTCGGCCACACAGGCCTCAGCAGCGACCCCCACGTGGGTGCTGCGCTCCGCGCTCGTCGCCGGGGCACGCGTGTGCGGTGTGACGCTCCCAGGCCCGCTCATCTCCTCTCCGAAGAGCCTCGATGGCGCCCGGTCGCCGTGCACACGCTGCGCGCCACCCCTAGGCACCATGAGTATGGCGAGCCTGGTGGGGCAGCTGCGCGTCACGCGGCCCGAGACAGCGGCCATCTATCCGGCTGCCTCGTGGCGGTGCGCTCGGCGCGCTCGCGGTGGTCACAGTGTGCCATCCGCGGCGCGCTCTCTTCCCCCCCAAAAGAAAAGCGGTCCACGCCTGGACGCTTTCTCCTGGCGCCGTGGGGACGGGCGCGGGCGAGCACCTCTCGTGCTCACCTTGTAGCGACACGAGCACAAGGGCGGCGCTCCTTTGTCTGCGTGTGGCGAGGCGTCCCATCGTTGGGCGCCATCTCGCCCCCGGAGCGTCGGCCACATAGGCCTCAGCAGCGACCCTCACGTGGGTGCTGCGCTCCGCGCTCGTCGCCGGGGCACGCGTGTGCGGTGTGACGCTCCCAGGCCCGCTCATCTCCTCTCCGAAGAGCCTCGATGGCGCCCGGTCGCCGTGCACACGCTGCGCGCCACCCATGGGCACCATGAGTATGGCGTGCCCGGTGGGGCAGCTGCGCGTCACGCGGCCCGAGACAACGGTCATCTATCCGGCTGCCTCGTGGCGGTGCGCTCGGCGCGCTCGCGGTGGTCA
>LGRX02004592.1:0-33766 GCA_001247695.2 Cymbomonas tetramitiformis | reverse complement strand
GCCTCGATGCCATCTCACAGCGTGTGCGGCTCTGCTTGCACGGCCTCGATGCCATCTCACAGCGCATGCGGCTCTGCTTGCACGGCCTCGATGCCATCTCACAGCGCGTGCGGCTCTGCTTGCACGGCCTCGATGCCATCTCACAGCGCGTGCGGCTCTGCTTGCACGGCCTCGATGCCATCTCACAGCGTGTGCGGCTCTAATTGCACGGCCTCGATGCCATCTTATAGTGCGAGCGGCTCTGCTTGCACGGCCTCGATGCCATCTCACAGCGCGTGCGGCTCTGCTTGCACGGCCTCGATGCCATCTCACAGCGTGTGCGGCTCTGCTTGCACGGCCTCGATGCCATCTCACAGCGCGTGCGGCTCTGCTTGCACGGCCTCGATGCCATCTCACAGCGCGTGCGGCTCTGCTGGCACGCCCTTGATGCCATCTCACAGCGCGTGCGGCTCTGCTTGCACGGCCTCGATACCATCTCACAGCGCGTGCGGCTCTGCTTGCACGGCCTCGATGCCATCTCACAGCGCGTGCGGCTTTGCTTGCACGGCCTCGATGCCATCTCACAGCGCGAGCGGATCTGCTTGCACGGCCTCGATGCCATCTCACAGCGCGTGCGGCTCTGCTTGCACGGCCTCGATGCCATCTCACAGCGCGTGCGGCTCTGCTTGCACGGCCTCGATGCCATCTCACAGCGTGTGCGTCTTTGCTTGCACGGCCTCGATGCCATCTCAGAGCGCGTGCGGCTCTGCTTGCACGGCCTCGATGCCATCTCACAGTGCATGCGGCTCTGCTTGCACGGCCTCGATGCCATCTCAACTTAGGTAGCTAAATCTGGGATGTGCTGCATAAATGTGTTATGATTTGATGTGTTGCACCGTAAGCGGAACAAGGGTGGTCCCATGATCAGATACCCCCTTTTGGGGGGCGGAGCAGGATGCATGAGCTTCTTATTGGAAAAATCTGGCGTTATGCTCTGATTCGTTCTCAACAGACTAAGCACACATGTATCCCCACTCCCTAGATCGATCGCTCTGGGTAGGGGGTTTCACCATCCACACTACACTGCCCATGAATCGGCGAATGCAAAATAAATCGGACCTTTCCGTCATCTATCGCATAGGAAATAGAAATATATCGGACGGATGTGATGCAATATATTTTATTCTCCCAACAGGAACGCACTGTCAGCGTGGCAGCGTGGCAGCGTGCAGCCATTCGGCTGCTCGTACTCCACCGGCGGCGCAGTTTTCTTCATTTCTCTAGGTGGGATTGATAGCGTGCGCGGTCGAGAATGCAATGGGCAGGTGAGAAAGATGAAATATATTGTGATGGTAACGTGCGGTGCACAGGAGCCGCCGCGCAAGAAAGTGCCTCGCAGCTACCCCAGCGAGAAACTCAAGGTACAAACCTGAGTGAAGTGGATTACTGCCATTGAAACAGACAGGGGATATTCAATTGCATACTTAATACTGCACTCAGCCATCCCAAGGCGACAGCTGAAGCTTGTGATCCTCGGATGCATCGGGCATACGCCCGGCACGATTGTTCAGCAAGTTTGTGAGCTGAAAGTTGTGATCCTCGGATGCATCGGGCATAAGCCCGGCAGGATTGCACATTTGAATTTGCCGCGCAATGAAAGGATCCTTGGAACAGCATGCAGTGCTTTGGTAGGCGCCGAGCCTGAGGTTTGCAGTCTGCATTTGTGGTTTTTCGTCGTTCTTCTTTTCTGTAGGGATTGACGGCAGAAATCATGGTGGATCTCACCATCGAACAGTTTTTCACGGGCTGCATCGAGCCTGTGAAGCTCACCCGGTGTGCCAGCAGCCCAAATCCCGGCCCGAAGCTGCTCTGATAGAGCCCTCTGACAGAGTCCACTCACCCGGTGTGCCAGCAGCCCAAATCCCGGCCCGAAGCTGCTCTGATAGAGCCCTCTGACAGAGTCCACTCACCCGGTGTGCCAGCAGCCCAAATCCCGGCCTGAAGCTGCTCTGATAGAGCCCTCTGACAGAGTCCACTCACCCGGTGTGCCAGCAGCCCAAATCCCGGCCTGAAGCTGCTCTGATAGAGCCCTCTGACACAACCCTGTCAAAGTCTTCATCCTCAGGCCCTCGTCTTCAGAACTAGCTGGGACGTTGTTGATTTAACCCGTATTCTCGGGTTTCATTGCTGACATCGCCCATTGCTGCATCGACCTGAATCCTACGTCCAAGATTGTTCGTCATGGTGGAGTCATCTCAGCCAGGGGTGCGCAGCGGAGGGAGGTACGATGTGGAGCACAGAGGACAGAGAGACTGGCCAGGGGTCATCAGCGGCTCTGAAAGGGTTATTGGCACAATTGGTGTAGGGAACTTCTGCGTGATGGCAGATTGGCTGGGGGCTATGTGGGCTCTATTGCAGGAGGGTGTACGACTCGCACAATCTGCCTAGGGTTTCTGTCAAGGTGTGAGACCGCCTTCCCTATGTTTCGTGCTGTCACCACTCGATGGCAACTGGATCAGCGTTTTGCTCCCCTGCCCGACCGAGCAGTACCTACCCAATCACAGCTGCTGCTTCCCTATCTTTCGTACTGGCACCGCTCGATGTCAACTGAATCCGCTTTTTGCTCCCCTGCCCGACCGAGCAGCACCTACCCAATCACAGCTGCTGCTTCCCAGCCCCAACGGTGTTTCAACGGTGAAACACAATTCCCAGCGAGGACGCCTTCCTTTTGCAATAAGCATTGCAGCGAAGTCATTGGACGCCCTCTTACACCAGGATTGTGCCATGTGGCACTTCAATCCTTGCTTGATCGACTTCTGTAATACCGATACAAATCTAGCTCAATTTCCATAGGGTTATGCTGAGCCCCTTGATGCTGCATCCTCCCGAGTGATGTGATAATTCATCGATTCCACGGTACACATTGCAGATCTCTAGATTACAGCATCTTGACATCTAGCCATGCATCGGCGCGAAGTTTTATATTCGGTTGAAGAGGTGTTTGGGATGAAACATGCTCCCATGGCGGCACGCGCCCGAACGCTCAGGTCTTCCACTTGGTGGTGCGAGCCGGTATGCTTCCGGGAGAACGGTATAAATATGAAAACTGCGGAGACGAGACACCCGACCTCAGCCCAGGCAGCTCCCAACCTGCTTATACTCTGCCCAATGTCCCCGACCTCTGCGCCCAGGCTGTCTGCTTATACTCTGCGCAATGTCCTTAACCTCTGCGCCCAGGCTGTCTGCTTACACTCTGCCCAATGTCCCCGACCTCTGCGCCCAGGCTGCCTGCTTATCCTCTGCCCAATGTTCCCGACCTCTGCGTCCAGGCTGCCTGCTTATCCTCTGCTCAAGTTCGGTTTGTGCGGCTGCACATCAGGCATGGCTTGGATATAACGGAACTTGAACAGGAGCCGTACTCTCAATCTCTGTTATAAATGGGCACCGCACACAGCTGCGCTGAGGCTGCGGCCTTGTTTATGTGGGATATAACCACTCTGATGTGGCAATTACTTTGTGTGATTGCGGCAAGGATCTGCAGGCGACGTGGTATTTGTTCTGCGAGCATCCGTTGATGAGAGCTTCGCCCGACACCCTGAGCATCCCCGGGACGTGGTGCTGCGGGCGCCTCCTATCCCAGCCGGTTCGCCACAAGCGCTGCCGCCTTTGTCTCTCTCCACCTCGCCGCGTCTCCGATTCGCGCATTAGTGTTGGCGGAGGCGCACACGCCGCCTTCATTGTGCTGCTGCGACTCGTCTCTAATCAAAGATTGCCAAAGAGTAGCAGCCTCTGGAACCGCTCTGAGCAGACACCGCATCGCATCACAGAGAGGCGCCCGCAATGAACGCAGGCTCGCGTGTCACAAGCATGCCCGCAATGAACACAGGCTCGCGTGTCACAAGCATGCCAGCAATGAACGCAGGCTCGCGTGTCACAAGCATGCCCGCAATGAACGCAGGCTCGCGTGTCACAAGCATGCCCGCAATGAACGCAGGCTCGCGTGTCACAAGCATGCCGCTTTGAGCTCATGCATTGAGCCCGGCCATGCGGACACAGGGGATGTCATGTTCGCATTCGAGTTCATGGATCTCGGACGGTATAAGAGGTGGTGCAGTGGAAGCTCCGTCGGTTCGTCCCCCAGCCCGTGCAATGAGCCAGAATCCATCCACGAGCCTGGGATCTGGAGCCACGTGTGCTGCACACCCTGATGTGGCGCACGCGGCCTTCTTCTCATCTGTATTTCCCCCCCTCCCGGTCTGCCCCTTCGTCGAAACCCTCCGCTCCCTGCGCTAGGTCCTCCGCGGCTCTTGGCCTGGAAGGTGTGAGCACCCATAGACTGTCTCCTCCCAGCATTGCAGCACTGGGGCGATTGAGCCTTTCGGTGATTCTGGGAGCCCGCAGCGCCTCGAGGGCTGCCGGCGTCCGTGTGTTCTGTGCACGGGCATGATCTGCATTGGCAACGTCTTTGCAGGTGCCGTGTTGCAGTCGATGCTCCAAAACGCCGCCGGCCTCCATGCTTCGGTTTGCTACACCGGTATATACCTTTCCTAGCGTAGCCTTTGCTGGCTCACCATCGTCTTCTGATCTCATCCCACGAACATCGGAGCGCCACTTTGAGAACTGCGTGAAGCGTATCTGTTGTTTTCTTTGTTCACTCGTTATTCATGAACCGAAATGCAAGCAGGGTGCACACAAGCAACACAATGCAAGCACGAGCAGGAATGGATGCTTGCTAGTTTTCATTATAGATTACATTTAGTGTAGCAAGTCTTAATCCTCTCTTCTCTTCTCAAGCTACGGCCTCTCTGGCAAGCTTTCTCTTCTCGGTGCTCTGCCTCTCTGGCGAGTCTTCTCTTAGCCTCTCTGGCTTCTCTTGCTCTGCCTCTCTGGCGAGCTCTTCTCCATATGTCTCCATTACTCCCGAGTCTTTGGCTGGATGAGTGTCTCACAGTCTGTCAGGGAGCAGGCTGCTGCTTCGAAGCTGCGCGGCTAGTTCCGTGCCTAAGCCTCTCTGGCTGTGCCTCTCTGGCTCACGGCAACGGATAGTAGCTTCCTCTCAGTAGCGCAGAAGCTTCCTCAGCAGTAGCCTCCACCCAATCCTGCACCTAGCAGGGGCTCTCCTGACAGAGCCTGGGGTTCTCTCAAGGGCCCTAGGCACACTCACCCAATCGGAGGCATGGGAGGGCCGAGTGCACGAGTGAATCACCTGTCTAGAGCCGCGCTGCCGCGGCCTCTGCCATGGCTCCGGGAAGGATGAGCTTCTGCTCGGTGTCCAGCTCGCAGTAGCGCTCGAAGCAGTCGCTCTTCCAATCTCCTTGCATCTTGATGTACAGGCTGTTCACGTCCAAGCGCATGGCCGCCGTGGCCCCGCCCCTCCGCAAGGAGTGCCCGGCATAGCTGGCCGGGTCCAGCCCCACACGCTCCGCCAAGGCCTTGATGCCCGCCACCAGGGCATCGTGGGTCATGGGCACCACCGAGGCCCGTCTGCCCACCGTCTTCTCCATCACGAAGAGGGCCGAGTCTCCTGGCCGCCCCACCGTGCTCGCCATGAGGCGCGTGAGCGCCCGCACCGGGCACAGGAGCGATCCCGGCACCGCCCGAAGCGGCACCCAGTGCTGCCGCTCCCCGCACTGAATGGTCTTACTGTGGCGCACCCTGACCCACACCACCGCCATGTCGTCCTGGAACAGGATGTCGTCTCTCACCAGCGCCCCCCGCGTGTTCCACGCACCTGTCTTACCCGTGGTGAGGTTGTCCTTCCGGAACAACCCGAAGAATCCCACGAGGATGGCCGCCCACAGGGACCCCTGGCCGAGGTCGTGCGTGGAAATGAGTAGCGCCATCTTAGTCAGGTGTGCCAATGTGAGTGGCATGACCGGCTTGGGAGGCCTCCCCCAGCACCGCTTCACCCCCTGGAGGGTGGCCGCCACCGCGTGCCTGGCTGCCACCGGCACCCACTCGTGCCCTCGCTGTAGGTGCAGCTGCCGAACCCCTGCCAGGTAGTTCTTGATGGTGTCGGGCTGCACGAACCAGCTGGAGAAGGTGATGAACATGCAGAGAGTGGCGTCCGTGGCTGGCAGGAGGGGGTCCAGGCACCCCATGCAGGCGAAGGCAATGCAGAAGGTGACGAAGGCTCTCACCCCTGTGCCGTAGCACCTCCTCGTCTCTGGTGCCAGGGCCTCCGCCCTGCAGCGCTCCGTCTCGCGCTGCAGCTCCTGCACCAGCTCCTCTGCCCAACCCTCACGCCCAGTCAGGAAGGGCCACCGGCTCCGGCCCTACCCGCACAACAACCACAGGCCACCTGGTGGGCCCCCAGGCGGTCCTGCCGTGCCCTCGCAGATCGGGGGCAGTGAACAGGTGTGTGCCCTGCGCCCACTCGCGCACCACCTTGAACACTCCGGGCAGGCTTCTCACGAGCTCCCAGCCCTCGTTCCCCGGCCACACCGGCACGAGGAAACACGCCGTTGTGCCCCACTGCTGCCGCCTCTTGCACTTCAGGAAGTTCTTGATGATGGCCACCCAACAGGCCCTTAGCAACCAGGAATCCTGAGGTGACTGCTACTAGAGAAGCACTCAAACGAAAACTGACTAGCAATCTAGTCCTCAACCCACGCACAACAACAACACCGCAGAGGTCGACTCTAGAGCACGGCCCCAACAACATGGAGACCGAACCATGGCCCCAACGACATGGAGACCGGACAAGGCACTCAACTAGAACAGGCCTAGGGTGGTGACCAACAACATGGCCAACAACCCTAAATCATGACAACAATGGTCTAGTTGACTGCTGCTAGAGGAAGTCCTCAGAACGGCACACCGGCCAAGATGGCTCTCACCCAACAGGCCCTTAGCAACCAGGAATCCTGAGGTGACTGCTACTAGAGAAGCACTCAAACGGAAACTGACTAGCAATCTAGTCCTCAATCCACGCACAACAACAACACCGCAGAGGTCTACTCTAGAGCACGGCCCCAACAACATGGAGACCGAACCATGGCCCCAACGACATGGAGACCGGACAAGGCACTCAACTAGAACAGGCCTAGGGTGGTGACCCACAACATGGCCAACAACCCTAAATCATGACAACAATGGTCTAGTTGACTGTTGCTAGAGGAAGTCCTCAGAACAACACACCGGCCGAGTTGGTATTTACCTAACAGGCCCTTAGCAACCAGGAATCCTGAGGTGACTGCTACTAGAAAAGCACTACCACTGAGACCACAACCCCCAACCCGACGGCATCGGCAAGCCGGGTACAAGTAGTGGCCATAGTGGCCACAAACCAAGAAAAATTGCCTCAAGGCCTCCCCGGGCCCGAGGGTACACCAACGGGACCCCCTCCGCACTAGGAGAGGCAGCAGTCAGAAGCTGCCGGGGACAGGTATTGGCCACAGTGGCCACAAACTAAGAAACACAAATGCCCTAGAAAGGTCTTCCCGGGTCTGAGGGACCCCCAAAGGAACACCCTCCACCCTAGGAGAGGCAACAGTCAAAAGCTGCCGGGGACAAGTGGTGGCCACAGTGGCCACACACCAACAAAAACAAATGCCCATAAGGGCCCTCTCCTGGGTCTGAGGGACCACCAAAGGGACCCCCTCCCCACTAGGAAAGGTCACAGCTGGAGGCTGTCAAGAACAAGGAGTGGCCACCGTGGCCACCAACCAAGAGAAATGCCCTACAAGGGCCCCTCTCCCGGGCCTGCGGGTCCACCAACGGGACCCCCCCCACACTAGCAAAGGTAGCAGTCAGAGGCTGCCGGGAACAAGCAGTGGCCACAAGCCAAGAAAACCAATGCCCTACAAGGGCTCTCCCCCGGGCCTGGGGGTCCACTAAGGGGACCCCCTCTACACTAGGAGAGGTAGCAGTCCGAAGCTGCCGGGGACAAGTGGTGGCCACAGTGGCCACAAACCAACAAAAACAAATGCCCTATAGGGCCCTCTCCCGGGTCTGAGAGACCGCCAAAGGGACCCCCTCCACACTAGGAAAGGTCACAGCTGGAGGCTGTCAAGAACAAAGAGTGGCTACCGTGGCCACAAACCCAGAAAATTGCCCTACAAGGGCCCCTCTCCCGGGCCTGCGGGTCCACCAACGGGACCCCCCACACTAGCAAGGTAGCAGTCAGAGGCTGCCGGGAACAAGCAGTGGCCACAAGCCAAGAAAAACCAAAGCCCTACAAGGGCTCTCCCCCGGGCCTGGGGGTCCACTGACGGGACCCCCTCTACACTAGGAGAGGTAGCAGTCCGAAGCTGCCGGGGACAAGTGGTGGCCACAGTGGCCACAAACCAACAAAAACAAATGCCCTATAGGGCCCTCTCCCGGGTCTGAGAGACCACCAAAGGGACCCCCCCACACCAGGAAAGGTCACAACTGGAGGCTGTCAAGAACAAAGAGTGGCTACCGTGGCCACAAACCCAGAAAACTGCCCTACAAGGGCCCTTCTCTCGGGCCCGAGGGTCCACCAACGGGACCCCCCCCCACACTAGCAGGGGTAGCAGTCAAAGGCTGCCGGGAACAAGCAGTGGCCACAAGCCAAGAAAACAAATGCCCTAAAAAGGGCTCTCCCTCGGGCCTGAGGGTCCACTGACGGGACCCCCTCCACACTAGGAGAGGTAGCAGTCCGAAGCTGCCGGGGACAAGTAGTGGCCACAATGGCCACAAACCAAGAAAACAAGACGCAGACTGCAGGCAACCAAGGCATAGGCGCACCTCTATAAACCACAGACCGGCATCAAAAATCAAAGAGGAAAGCAAGAAATCTTAGGCACTGTCCGTGCAAGCCACGGAGGCACCAGGCACACGCCTCTTTGCACAAGAGGCAGGTACCTAACCCCAACGATGCGGGCAAAGTAGTCCCAGGCCATGACAAGTGTCCTAAAGACCCAAGACCCCCGAAGGGCAAGCACCGACCGGTGCCGGGCAAAAAACTGAAATCCCACCCACAGCGCAACAACCCAAAACAGGGCCTAACTGGACTCAGACCCACAGACTAAGCAATGGGAAACTGAGAAGTCCCACCAGCGATGGCAAAGGGACCCGGGACCCGCCGGCGGCTCTAGCACCGGCCCTAGGTTCCTGCTGTAAGGGAAACACCGCCTTAAAGCCGACTAAGTGCAAAGCGGTGGGCCAGGTGAACTCAAACTACGGCCATGCGCGGCACGCCGAAAGCACTCCAAAAAGGAGAGGCCACGACCACATGCCGCCAAGAAACAAGACGGCCGCAGTGGTTACCTTCAGAGATCCTACACATCCCTCCGAAGAGCACGCAACCAGCGGTACCGGGCCAAAAGCCAAATCCTACCCACAGCAAACAATCACAAACAGGGCTAAACTGGACTCAGACCCAGATATAAAAACAATGGGATGCAGAGAAGTCCATGAAGCAAGAGCAAAGGAACCCCGGCCCTAGGTTCCTGTTGCAAGGGAAACATTGCCTCAAAGCCAAGTCAGTGAAAAACAGTGGGCCATCCAAGCTCAAATCCGGGACATGCATGACACACCGGAAACCCCTCCAAACTGGGAGAGGCCACAGCCACGAGCCGCTGAGAATAGCGGCTACAATGGCCACCTCTAGGGTATCTACAAATCACCAAAAGGGCGGCACCCAGCGGTACCGGGCTGACGGCTTAGAATCTCGCCTAATGCTTCCGCCCAAACGGGCATGCCCAAGAGTCTCGGCCGGCACGTCCAGAGGCAGCAAACGATCAACACGTTAGCAATCAACAGTCGTCAGAAACTACCCGGCTGCGAGCGAAAACCACCTCGGAAAATTACAAGCAGCACACCCGGGCCCAAAAAGGTGTTAATGAGCAGCACCCCTCAGAAACATCTGAAAGGGGCCAAAAAACAAAGGCTGTAAACAACAAAACCATCTGCCCGTTATACAAAAAAGCGAATTTCCCGCTTCCGTCAATCGGAAAAGCGGCACGGCAAGGAAAATCTGTGGGACGGTGGGCATTGACCCCAATCCGTCGCAACGCGTCAAAGAAACGAAACAGCCTTCAAAATTACCGCTCGAGCTTCCTAGGTAAAATATTAGCTCGAAAAAGATTACCTGCTCCCTTTGAGAAAAGTCGACAATGAAGAAATCGCCAGAAGCTGCGTTACTACAGTCGCCAGCGGCCTCAGGACGCAAAACGGAAACAAGATGTTAAGCAAGCCTGCACCTGCAGAACTGCGGCAACAATATCTTCAAGCCGAGTTCATCGCGGCCTGTCGCGTCATCCGCTGCTGCCAATGTTGAGCGGATCAGAAAACAAAAAGGGGGGACTTTGCGCCCCCGAAAGAAAACTGCGAAGGGCAACAAACTTTGCCCACAGCTCGCGGCTCTGCGTCGCTCAATCCCAAAAGTCTGTCGTAAGGCAACATCCGCCGCCAGTCGGCAAAAGCAAGCGGAGAAAATAAGAAAACAGGGCGCAAAACACGCAAACAACAACAATCGCCGCATCCGCGTTCACCCGGTCCACAATCCAGAGATCACTGTACCGCACAAGCGCAAATATGATCCCTCAATGCTTAAACGCGGAAAAGCGGAAAACGCGGAAAAAACGGGGTTCGCGGGCACCGGGAAAGTCAAACAGAAGAATTCCTAACTTCAAGCCGGGCAAATTATTTCAGAAAATAATTCGCTGCAAAAGAAAAAAGAGCAAAACCGTGCTTGTGGCACGTGTGGGCTCGAAGTGAGAAAACTGTTTCACTAATTCTAGTGGAACTGTTTTAAGCACTGTCGCTCAACTCTCGGCAGTTGGCCGAGGCTCGATCGGGCCACGTGGCGGCCGATCGAAAAGTGTCAGTTGAAAATCCCAAAACAGATCAAGCAAGTGACTCATATGACTCGGGCATATGATGCGGGCAAACTGACACGCAGTGACGGGTCTCCGTCCGAAACCGTCGCGGGCGACACGACTGACGCGCTCACTCGTCGCTACGGGATCTGTCGCACAGAAAATCTGATGCACAAAAAAATCCCAGGCGACATCGACGGGAGGGGGGTGTACTCTGCTACCTTCGAATAACCGAAATTATAGTGCCAATAATTTTGGAGTGTACGTCTATTGGACATGTCCTTGGTATTGAAGGTCAAGCTGGACAAGCACCGGCAGTTGCAGAAGCGCAAGGCGAGGGTCTGTGTGAGGGGCAACAAGCAGGAGTATGGTGTCGATTATTTTGACACCTTTGCCCCGTGCACACAGTTATCTTCAGTGAGGCTGGTTATTATTCCGGCGCTCAACCTTGCCCTCGAGGTGTATCACATGGATGTGGAAACAGCCTTCCTGAACTCGACCCTGGAGGAGGACCTGTATGTCAAGCTCCCTAGGGGGCTGGAATATCAGGAAAAGACATGTGCCAAGCTGCTCAAGGCAGTGTATGGCCTGAAGCAAGCGGGCAAGGAGTGGTTTGAGACCAGTGATGCCTTCATTATGGGCTATGATGAGAGGATGAGGCGCAATGATGTTGAGCCTTGCCTCTACTACATCCGAGGCTCTGGAATCACAGTCATCATATTGGCATATGTGGATGATTACCTTGTGGCCACCAACAGCCGTTCATGGTATGATAGCTTTGTGGCGGCCTTCAACTCCCAGTATGCCTGCAAGGACTTGGGCGTGCTGGATCTTGTGATGGGCATCGGTGTGCGTTGGGGCCTTGGGGTGGCATATTTGTCTCAGTCTGGATATATCTCTCAGATGATTGAGATCTATGGACTTAAGGACGCTAAGCCAGCGAGCCTGCCTATGTCTCCAAGGTGCTCTCTTGCCCCATCTGATGGTAAGGATACCGCCATTCCATTCAGGGGACTACTTGGGCAGCTACAGTGGGTTGCGAGGTGCACGCGCCTTGACATCATGGCTGCTGTGTCGGCTCTCTCTCGTTTTTGTGCGCCTTATGGCCCAGAGCACTTTGTGGCTCTGAAGCAGGTTGTCAGATACCTTAAGGGCACTGTGGGCCACGAGCTGGTGCTGCGGACAACCTCCTCTGTGCCAAGGGGGCTGGGTCTGGCCAGTGGAGCACTACCGCTATGCATATACACTGACGCTGATTATGCTAGGTGCAAAACCACGAGGAGATCCACGTCTGGCATTGCAGTCTACCTATGTGGCAGCTTACTGATCTTCTCCTCCATCATGCAGAGATGTATGTCGCTGTCAACTACCGAGGCTGAGATCATCGCCATGTCTGAAGGGGCTAGGGAGGTCAAGTACATCATTAACGTGCTGACCGACCTGGTGGACATCTGCACCCCGGTGCAGATGTACTGTGACAACCAGGGGGCCATTCATTTGGCATCCGACTATGTCAACAACAACATATCCAAGCACATTGAGGTGAGGAACATGTACATCCGAGAACTGGTGAAGTCCAAGATGGTGGAAGCCATGTATGTCGCCTCAGCAGACAACACAGCTGACATCTTCACCAAACCTCTTCCCCTACCAGCATTTCTTACACACAGGGAAAGGCTGGGTATTATGAAGTTGCAGAACTCCAACTGTGAAGACTGAGGACTGAAGGGGCACCATCCCCATATCACTGGAGCTGGAGGGGCACCATCCCCATATCACTGGAGCAGGAGGGGCACCATCCCTAAAACTGGGTGTGACAGACTGAAGGGGCACCATACCCGAGATCTGGCATTAGCTAGACAGTCACCCTTTAGAAGGGGTATTGGAATCTGCAGTGCCTGGTGATTAGTTTGGTGTAAAGCATGACTGTCTAGGCCTTGTGTAGCAGTCAGGATGCTCAAACCCTAAAGAAACCCTGAAGGAACCCTAAGAAACCCTTAGATCTAGATCTGTAGATCTGCTGAACTAATCGTGGCCGTTAGATCATTGATGTCCATCGGCAAGTGCGTAATAAGTTCATCGGCCCACATTATGATCGTGGGCCGGTACTCAGGCGTGTCACTGCGGTCGGTATGAACACGACAGTGACACGTAGGAATCTGTTTAGTGAACTTTCACTTAGACTGCCCAATCAATAATGACTGCGCGCTGAAGTTCGCGGCGTTTCAAGCTGCGAACTGGTATATCTTTTGAGAATGAAAGTTTACGCTCGGTTTTTTGAAAACAGACTCTCGAATTCCAACAGCAGGGATGAACCGGCTTCAGGCATAAGGTTGCAGTGCGCTGGCGGTGCAGATGCAGAGGGGCGCGGGTGGCTCAGCGAGGCTTAGGGGGTCCCATTCCTCACTAGTGAGCTCAGGAGAATCCGGATGAGTGTCCCAAAGTGTGTGCTGAATCCTTTGATCCCCGGCGTGGGTACATAGTACAGTCTCCTGTGGCTTCGGGGTGCCAAAGGTTTCGCAAGGATAAGCATACACACACATGTCGACAGGAGTCGGTACAAGGATAAGCACACACATGCAGCTCGGGGGGCAGGGGTGAACCGGCTTCAGGCACAAGGCAGCAGTGCGCCAGCGGTGCGGATGCAGAGGGGCTCAGGTGGCGCAGTGAGGCTTAGGGGGTCCCATTCTTCGCTAGCAAGCTCCGGAGAATCCGGATAATTGTCCCGAAGTGTGTGCTGAATCCTTTGATCCCTGGCGTGGGTACATAGTGCAGCCGGTCTTCTGTGGCTACGGGGTGCCAAAGGAGTCGGTGCAAGGATAAGCACACACATATCCCCGGTGCCCCGCTTGGTCAGCCGGGATTATGGTTGAGTGCGTATTGGGGTCTACATATTGTGTGGCTTGGGGTGTGTGGGGTGTACATAATGAGTGGGTGGGTGGGTGGGTGAGCGTGCGGTGGACGGACGTTTCATCGGGGGAGCGGGCCGAGGGTACGGGTAACTTTTGGGGTGCGGTAGTTCCGGCCTCCCGCGCGGTTGGCATAGTAGCGGGGTTGGTAAATTGATACTTTTTGGGGATTAAGAGTGCTGCGGGAGTGCTCGCATACTCTCGAAGGGGGGCTACCCTCCACTGCCTGGTATCTGACGGAGCTCTGCTAGGTGGTTGGCACCGGCCCACCCCTTTCCCCAGGGTGAGGGGCCGGACTCCTGGGGCCACGAGCAGCTCGTTTCATAGGAGTCGGGTTTCTGGACGTCGGTATGGCTCGTATTGTTGTGTGGCGTGGTGTAGGATTTGTGGTAGGTAGGTTTGTGTTACCAGTCGATTTAAAGATTTTCACTCGGCCAACGTGAAAGATAGGATGTGCGGGGGGAATGAACAATGGATCGATTGAATGGTGTTTGGTGTCAAGTTTCCGATTGAATTATGAATGATGATGTTATCAGCTTGCACAACATCGGTTCATGCCACCTCATCCCGCGTGCATCATGTAATCATCTAGTCGGTCATCATACGACACTAGGGTTGGTGTTTTTATTGTAAACAAGGAGTAAAGTAAGTGAGTTGCCCAGGTTCATGCTTATAAAGAGCAGGGATATGGGTGGGTGGGGAAGGGCGGGGCGGCGGAATGAGGCGGACTTTTGGGCGTTTTTAAATGATGTGAATTGTGTACAGGTGAAGGTCTGCCTGCCCCTGTGGGAAGTCACTCTGCTCCGGGAGACCTTCATGTACACATTCCGGTGCCTGCGGTGCCACGTCCAGCAGGTGCAAGCAGCACGTGCCCACGCCTGTTACGAGACGTTATCAGTGTCTGTGCCTTCGACATGTGTTACGCAGTGCCAGGTGTCCAAATTGCACGTTCGGCAGTTGCTATACGCGAGGCATGATTCACATAATTGATTGTGGGTGCCACGTGGCATTCATCCGTGCCCGTGCCTGTCACGTGCATCTATCAGTGCCCACTGTCAGTACTGTCCATCGCTCATGCTCAGCAGTGTCCCTCAGCACTCAGCAGGCTCCTGGATCGAACGTTCACGAAGAGATTCACAAAGATGACAGCAGTCAGCATGTCGTAATTACGTCATGCGACGGACTCGCCCCTGGCTGCGAGGGCCAAGCGATCCTTTGGGTGTGGGGGACTCCAACAAGGTGCCCGTGCAACCTGCGGGCAACACGGATGTGCGCGAAGACAGAGCAACCAACGGCACAATGAGCAGCAAGCCAGAAGCACGGATGACCCCAGGCTCTACGTGTAGAGCACGGATGACCCCAGGCTCCGCGTGTAGAGCACGGATGACCCCAGGCTCCGCGTGTAGAGCACGGATGACCCCAGGCTCCACGTGTAGAGCACGGATGACCCCAGGCTCCGCGTGTAGCACGGATGACCCCAGGCTGCGCGTGTAGAGCACGGATGAGCCCGGATGACCCCAGGCTGCGCGTGTAGAGCACGGATGACCCCAGGCTCCGCGTGTGAGCACGGATGACCCCAGGCACCGCGTGTAGAGCACGGATGACCCCAGGCTCCGCGTGTAGAGCACGGATGACCCCAGGCTCTACGTGTAGAGCACGGATGGCCTCAGGCTCTACGTGTAGAGCACGGATGACCCCAGGCTCCGCGTGTAGAGCACGGATGACCCCAGGCTCCGCGTGTAGAGCACGGATGACCCCAAACTGCGCGTGTGAAGCACGGATGACCCCAAACTGCACGTGCAGAGCACGGATGACCCCAGGCTCCACGTGTACAGCACGGACGGGCGGTGTGAGGGTGCGCAGGGCTCGCTGTGCTTCCACCTGTCCACTCTCCTCTTAGACCGAGGTCGGTGTACTTGATTGGGGTTGATGCCAGCCCATCGAAGGTCTCCCCTCCCTCCCCCCGAATGGGCGTCTCTCACTTGAATGTCCTGAAGCGATGATTGTGATACTTAAGTAAATACAAGATGCAGCCTAACGTATATGCGTCTTATACTCAGTATTGTGGGTGGCGTATCCTTGGACCGATTCCTTTGGCACTAAATAACCACAGAAGATCGGCTGCACTATGTACCCGCACCGGGGATCAAAGGGTTCAGCACACACTTCGAGACACTTATCCGGATTTTCTGGAGCTCGCTAGTAGAGAGCGGGACCCCCTAAGCGTCACTGGGCCACCTGAGGGCCTCTGTTACTGCTCTGGCGGCAAACTGGTGTTGTGCCTCTGAAGCCAGTTCACCTTTGCCGCCCGAGCTGCCCGAGCCATCTCCCAACCACCAAGCCTACTCTCAAAACCCTGCTCCCTACCTGCCCCAAAGCCTGGTCTCAAGAGAGGTTGTCCACCCGCAACACGTTTGATATTCCACAGGGTTGTCCCAAGGGGCTGAGAACGATAGACGGAATGGCTTCCTCTTCACCTTGCGCGCCCACCACTAAACTGCGCTTGCAACCCCCTACTCTCAACACCAATTGGATGGGACGGACGCCCTCGCGCTGGACATCCTGCGAGTCAGCTGTTACAGTCCTGAGTGATGTGCATGTCTGTGGCTTATCCTTGGACCGATTCCTTTGATATCAATAAAATGTGTGTGGCTTATCCTTGGACCGATTCCTTTGGTATCAATCGAATGTGTGGCGTATCTTGGACCGATTCCTTTTATATCAATCGAATGTCTGTGGCGTATCCTTGACCGATTCCTTTGATATCAATCGAATATGTGTGGCGTATCCTTGGACCGATTCCTTTGGTATCAATCGAATGTCTGTGGCGTATCCTTGACCGATTCCTTTGATATCAATCGAATGTGTGTGGCGATCCATGGACCGATTCCTTTGTTATCAATTGAATGTGTGGCTTATCCTTGTACCGATTCCTTTGGTATCAATAGAATATGTGTGGCTTGTCCTTGGACCAATTTCTTTGTTTGGTATCAATCGAATGTGTGTGGTGTATCCTTGGACCGATTCCTTTTGTATCAATCGAATATGTGTGGCTTATCCTTGGACCGATTCCTTTGGTATCAAACGAATATGTGTGGCGTAACCGCCGTACTTTATACACCTCCCGAAATACCTCTTCTGCATGCTGCTCGGCCACAAATATGCAAATTCAGAAAACACTAAAACCACTTCTCATGCACACCTGACAAATTTACCAGTTGCCGCATTCCCTCAGACACAGTTGGACAAAAGTGTACATTTTTGACGCGCGGGTAAGGAGTGAAATTGAAAACAAAAGGGTGGATTCGTAAAACCCAATTAAACAAGAACACAAGTGGTCTACATCATTTTGCGAGATCTTTTCGGCTAAAAGTGTACCAACTAAAGATATATATCAACGCCCGTCATTCCCTCGGATAGATTGAAGTAGCGCATTTTATTTGAGACCACATACTGATGATTTGAAATTTACGATCAAAGATGCCCTCCCTACAATGCGATGATGCGACCACACTCTGATGATTTGTAAACTTCAAAACATGCTCTTCCTGTATTTCAATGAAGCGATCACACTCTGATGAATTGTAAGCTTTAAACATGCCTTCCCTACATTTATATTATATGAATGGATAATACTCACCATACAACGGCAACAGTAATTTTCAGCGATGAGAATTACTGTGTCTTCGCTCCACCCTCACTCCAAGGTTTGCGGAGCACGGCCCTGGCTCCATGCCTCGGTGTAAATTATTTAAACGTTTGGGGGTGGGGCTTTGGGTCTTGGCTCCCGCAAGAGGGGGGTTAGGCCTGTGGCTCCCGCGAAGGCAAAGGCGGGGGCTTTGGGCTAAAAGGTCAACCACAAACAAAAATGTATCTCTCATGAATTCAATTTTTAAAAAATCGCACCGCAAGCATATAATATTCATAACTTCCATCGACAATGAGAGTGGTGCGCATGGCTCACCTTGCACGAATGAGAAGAGTGGTGCACTCGGCTCACCTTCCATGAATAATAAGAATGGCGCACCTCGCTCATCTTTCATAAACAATAAGGGTGGGGCGCTTGGTTTACCTTGCATGAATAATAAGAATGGTGCGCTTGGCTCACTTTCCATCAATAGTAAGAGCGGTGCGCCTGGCTCACCTAGCATGAATAATAGAAGTGGTGCGCTTGGCTCACCTTGCATGAATAATAAAAGCGGTGCGCTTGGTTCACCTTCCATCAATAGTAAGATTGGTCCGACCCGGTCTAGGTGTAGCAATTGGAGTAACATTTGTGACGATTTCATGGTCACCTAGTGGTATGGAGCCAATGTGAAGTATACCACAAGGAGCGAGCTTGGGATTTGATTTGGTGATTGACATTGGTGAGACGGGACATTTGAGCTCTGCTGATAGACTAAGTACATAAAGTAATTTAAGGTGATTGACACTTTTTAATGATTAGAAGTTAGAAGTTTTGGCTAGATTCTAAAACATACCAAGTGATTCAATCCAAGGAATTTGCACTAAGCCATTTAGAACGGGTTGCTCAAGCGCCTTCGGGGACATTTTAAGGGGCTAGATTTTAATCTCCCATTCTGATCTAACTTAGGGAGTGATTAACACTGGGAACGGGATCAAACCCCGACCCAAAACGTGACCTTTATATAAGTATACCAGATTGCTCACCTTCCGCGCATGAAAGTAGGGTATCGTTGGAAAGGTCGTTCCAAGCCGGATACATCGCAATGTCGACCTCATGCGCGGATGGTGCGCATCTCTTAATATTCACGAACAAAACGCTTTTGGGTTAGATAATTATCCGTGTTTTAATCGAGTTACAAGTGTTAACAATTTTAATAGGTCACGTTTTCACGATTAGGACGTCCCATTCTTATATAGCCCCTAAAAACGTTCCCGAAGGCGCCCGAGTGATACCATGATACTTATATCGGACAATGAGACATTTTTTATTTACGAACACCGTGTCGTCAATGAGAATGTATTTTGACAAGAATAATAAAAACCACAAATGTGAGTTGATACAATTCACACCATCCACCTATACGAATTTGATGACAGCTGTTATTTTGCTTATATGCCATAAATGTCTCGAAATAGATGAGTTTTTTGCGGTGGCGGTGTTTTGTGCTTTGCAATCGCCAAGAACTGTGAGATTCTTTCATATCTCATCTTAAATATTTTTCCTTTAACGTTCTTCTCATACTCTTCTTTGTCGGTGAAGGATGTCGAGCTTTGCGTGCTCTTCATGTGATTGTACAACGCATCTACAACAGATCGCAGCTTGATTACCTCTGGCATGGGAAACTCGAACTCAATGAAGTCGAACACCATATTCAATTTCTTGCTTGTGATTTTTACGGCAAATCCTGGGTGGAGATAACCTTTGTCAATCAGGTATGTACGCAACGCTCGATGAATGAGACCTGCATCCTGGTGATTTGGAGAATGCGCCATTCTCGAAGCGTATATAGGAATCCCATTATCAGAACCCATGCAAATTATTAATAATCAACTTATCTTAGATGTATACAAATTATTAGTGTATATGGTTTCAACATAAAAGAAAAAAAAAAAAACACGCCCGTGGTTTCAACATAATGAATATTGTATTAAACTCAGAATTTCGATATCCATTATGAAATGATGAGTATATCGATTGTTATTGATTTTCAAAAGCAGCTCCGATGACTATTCGGTTCCCCCGCTTCACGAGTAGCTCCTTTCGTCGAATCAAAGACCGGCATCGTATGCGTGCTTGGATGTAAGATATGGTCGTAACACCGGACTTGCAAGTGTATATGATTAATATATTATCTAAAGATAATATGATTAATATAGTAATATATTATAATGTTCAAATTGGAGTGCAACAGAATTTGTGTGGTTTCAGACTTTCAGAATCCGTGACTCCTGCTGCAGTAGAGCCGAATGACACATGTAGCTCCGTGACACAAACAGGATGTACAAGTAGCCACGAAGCGACACGCCTGTTCGGCTCTGTTCCTTTTGCGCTTGCAAACAGGAACTTCACGGGTACCTACGGTACTCTGTGAGGCACACTGCAAATCCGATTTTGTAAGATTTTCTTCACCTGTTTCACCCGTAAACAGTAGAGTAGGTAGTGACAAGACCACTAGGTTGTACGACGGCAATCGAACGACGACGGGAGATCTAACAGCAAAGTCGCGGGGACGGCGTTTACGACTGCAAACGACGGCTTCACATCGGCTACGGTAGTACGATTGACTCCACTGTGACTCCTTTGAGGGAGAAGAATGGCTGGAAGTGCGAAGGGCAAGTCTCCAGAGGAGACTCCCCTCCCTCCATTCATTCCCTCACTCCCTCCATTCCCTCCCCTCCCGGGGAAGCCAGACATCGGGCAGGCTTCCCCTTCCCCGGCAGCACAGTCCACTCAGGACGTGCTGATGCAACAAATTCTGATCATGCAAAAGCAGCAAGGGGAGCTGCTTGAAATGCAGAGGCAGCAGGCAGAGGAGCATCGCCTGCTGCGTGATGAGCTTCAACGACAAGCACAAATCAACGTGGAGTTGGAGGCGAAGGTGGCAGCGAAGCCTGGGACTTCTGACCCGGACACCGTAGCCAAGACCGCCGAGCAACTTCTGGAGAGAAGGAGGAAGCTGGCGTACGTGCCAGCAGCCTCAGTCAACCCGTTCCCGCCGCGGCCGGCTACGCTGACATCGAGAATGCCTCAGTTGTACGACCTGCACGGCAACAAGACGTACGACGCTCTCTCCAAGAAGTCCAACTCCTCAATGAAGTACGAGTGCCTGGTTCTGGCTCCGGCGCTGTCTTATTTGCACGACGTGGTGTACGAATGCAACGAGACGTTGGATGTGAACGAGGGCTGCAATTTGTCGAGCAGCAAGTGGCTAAAACGTTTCCACGCAGTGACCAACTCTGTGCACGGCGTGTACGCGATGCTGTGCAACAGGTGGACGATGTTGGAACTACGCCGACAGCTGGAGCAGGAGCCTGGATCTTCACAGCGGGGAGGATCTGACGCTCCACGTGCTAAACTGCAGTTCGTGGAGGACAGAGTCTACCGGGCAGCGGACGGCGTGGTGGCGGACGAGGTGTTGCAGCAGTGGCGGAACGACTATGACAAGAACCGCGGCAAGGCAATGCTGAGCCTTACGTCGAAAAATGCAGCGAGTGCGGAAACGCGGGTCGTGAAAGATCCACGGGACCGGGACCAGCGCTGGAAGGAGAACGAGCGGCGTAAGAAGTACGAGGAGAAGGACGATAAGAAGCCTACCGACAAAGGCGGCAAGGGCCGGGGCGGAAAGCCCGCGGCCGATGTGTGATGTGCGTGCCGCCGCCCCGTCCAGCGCAACAGCCCTCTCCGGGCGCTGGTCGGGGAAAACTCACCGTGCAACAACAGGTGAGACAGCGGAGGGGAGCATGGCGCGCGGCGGGCGCCAGTTCCGAAGTGATGCAATGGATTACTGACGGGGTGAAGTTGAGATGGAAGTGCGGGCCTCCGCCTCCGTTCGACCACGGTGTGTCACTGAGGGATGCTACGCGGCAGCAGCAGGTGTGGCTTGACGCGGAGAAGGAAAGGCTACAGAACGGTTTTTATGCGCTGGGGATCCACCCGGACTTTTAACGCTTCATGCGGTTCGACCTGCAAGGGGACCTGCTTCAATGTTCAGCGGTGCCGTTCGGGTGGAACGACGCTCCGAGGGTGTTCTGCAAGTTCGTACGCGTGATGGTGGAAGCTCTACGTTCTCCACAGGCAGCGGAAGATCGCAGAGAAATCAGGAGGCTGCGGGACGGTTCCGCAGTACGACAACGATGGTCAGTCCGTCGCAGAGCAGGTGGTGCTGGCGAGAACGCGAACCGTCACAGCGGAATGCGAGTACTACCGTACATGGACGATTTTCTGGTGTTGGTCGACTCTCAGCGAGAAGGCTTTCTGCGTCGAGAAAAACTTCAACTGGTGCTTCATCGACTAGGCCTACAACGGAACGAGAAGAAAGGCCAATGGGAGCCTACACAAGTGGTGGAGCACCTCGGTTTGGAGGTGGACCTAAAGCTGGGACAATTCCGTGTAACAGAACGACGGGTGCACAAAATCCACACCAGGGCGAAGGAGATCCTGTGCGACGCAACGAGAAAACGGAGGTGGATTCCTGCCAGGAGACTGGCTTCCTTCACGGGACTCTGCCAATCCGTGTACTTAGCAGTACCAGCGGCGCAGCTCTACCTACGGGAGCTCTACTTCGTGCTGGCAGAGAAACGCAACTGGGGAGCAAAGGTAAAGATCTCGCGTGCAGCTCGGGGGGACTTAGAATGGTGGTCCAGGCTACCTGTGATGAGCAGGTGGAACGGGCGCAAGATCTAGAGATCCCCGACGAGAGCGAAGGTGCACACAGACTCTTCGATGATGGCCTGGGGAGGAGTGCTGAACCTGAAGTTCCCCGCGAGAGGTTTCTGGTCAGACGAGATGCGCAACTGGCACATCACACACTTGGAGCTGGAGGCCGTGTACAAGACCGTGCAGGCGTTCCTGAAGGAGCTGGAGGGCAAGGTCGTACGACTCTACTGCGACAACCAGGCGGTGGTGGCGATGCTCTCACACTTCACCTCCAGGAACCCGGACCTGATGAGGAGAATGCGGAGGCTCTGGCTGCTGCTGGATCTGCACGACATCGAGTTGCAGGCTCGTTACATCCGCAGCGAGGCCAACGTGTGGGCCGACAACCTTTCTCGCTGCGAGGATTTGGACGACTGGAGACTCAATCGAGACTGGTTCGTGTGGGCCAACAAGCAGTGGGGCCCCTACACAGTCGACCGGTTCGCTTCCGAGATCTCCGCGCAGCTTCCTCGGTACTACGCTGCGTGGAAGGACCCGAAGTGCGAAGGTGTGGACTCTCTGACGTACGACTGGCGGGGAGAGAACAATTGGGTGAACCCCCCGTGGGCGCTGCTGGACGAGGTGGCGCACAAGCTGCGGGAGGAGGGGGCCGCTGCTACGGTGGTGGCTCCGTACTGGCCGGGACAGTCCTGGTTCAGGGAGTTGGAGGCCCTGGCCACCGAGGTGGTGATCATGCCACGGCGCAGGGACCTGTTCACTCCGAGCAGGCTGGGAGGGTCCGAGCTGCTCGGGCCCTCAAAATGGGACGCTGTGATGTTCTTCATCGAGGCGCGCCCGTGAGTTGCTACGCTGCTGAAGTACGAAGGAGCTCTGCTTCGTGTACGACAGCAGCTGAGGTGACCGTGGGCTCTAAAATCGAGGTGTTATGGAAGGACGATGACTGCTTCTACCCGGGTGTGGTGAAGGAGTTCAACGAGGACGGGAAGGCGCACGTGCTGTACGACGACGGCGACGAGGAGACACTGGACCTGTCCAAGGAGAACTTCAAAATCATTAACAGCTCGGGCGTGTCGGAGCTGACGGACGAGGCAGCGGACGCGGACGGCGAGAACATCGAGAACAGCGGAGGCGACTACGAAGAGAACAAGCGCGGGGGTGTTGTACAAAACTTCCTCACGCGCTCACTCTGTGAGCGGTGGAGGAGTGAGTTGGGACAATCCCGGCTCACAGAATTGGCAGTGACAATGCAGAAAAAAACACTGCTGGACACGACGATGAGCAACTACGGACCGAAGGCGCGGCGCTTCATTTTATTTTGTGAGCAGCACCAACGGCCGTGGCTGCCAGCATCGGAGGCGACTGTGTTGTTGTACATCGCCTTTCTGTTGAAGGACGGGGGCATCAAGTCAGCTTCCTTGCAGCCGTACCTGTCAGCCATCAACAACTACCACGAGGACTTGCGATTTTCTGGACCAGCTAAGGGTCGTGCTGTGACCCGAGCTGTGAAAGGGATGGCGACCATCCAGGCGGAGCTGGCGGTGTAGGAGGAGAACATCGAGACCCAGCGGACTTGGCTGCCAGCGGCACACGTACGACGTGTTCACGAAGCAACGCTGAAGTTGACTCCGAGATCTCCTGAGGAGCTGCGGCTGCTACGAGCCTTCGCCTACGTGGTTGTTGCCTTTGTGACCTTTGGCAGACCGGACACGGGGACTTCGTTGTCACGACAACACGTTCATTGTGGCGACAGTGAGTTCTCGGTGGTGCTGCTGAAAGAGAAACGACGGCGACCTCACTTGGTGAAGAGACGCCTGTGCATCCCTTGGAAGGGGGTGGCTCTTTTGAAGGAGCTGATCAAGCACTGGGAGTTTCACCGTGACACGGCTTGGAGTAGATCTGAGAAGACTCAACCTGACGCCTACTGGCTGCTACCCGAGGACCCGAAGAACTTCAAGGCTTCAGTTGCCAATGACTGGATTGGTCTGGCTCTCAGCGAGCTGGATTGCAGACCGCCTGAAGGAGGTCATTTTTCGGCACACTGCACTCGGAAGGGTACCACGACGTGTGCTCGAGTTGTGGGTGTTGCAATGGAGAAAGTGTGCTTCTTCGGAGGTTGGGCACAGTTCTCTTCGGCAGTGCAGCACTACATCGACCCGGCAGCTTTGAGGGACGCAGACATGAACTACTACTTCGAGTGGTTAACATGGTCACCGTGACAGAAATCAGATTTCTTTTGTGTGCCTCACAGTTTCATCTTTGGTTTCATGGCAAATGAGGATTCGAGGAAAAGAGAAATGTTCGAATTGGAGTGCAACAGAATTTTTGTGGTTTCAGACTTTCAGAATCCGTGACTCCTACTGCAGTAGAGCCGAATGACACATGTAGCTCCGTGACACAAACAGGATGTACAAGTAGCCACGAAGCGGCATGCCTGTTCAGCTCGGTTCCTTTTGCTCTTCCCACCGCTCCCGACCCAGAGGACTCTTTCCTTTTGGTGACTTGCACAGACAGTCTGGACATCTCATCAAACTTGAATTTAGAAAGCATTTTTAAAACAACGCAAAATGCATTTTCAAACACTTTACAAAATCATTTAATGAAATGTATTGCAGTGCCTGCCTTTGTCAAATGAGGATTCGAGCAAAAGAGAAACGCTCCAGTTGTTCGGGGTGTGAACTAAACAAGCTCACTCCGGTGTTAGTAGACACTCACAGGAAATGCAGGTAAAGCATTTCGGATGATACTAGATCACAAGGATATTGTCGGATATCGGTATGTCGGTTAAAATACTTTGGAGTTCTTGAGCACAGGTTGGTGCAGATTGTATCTAATTCAAAAACTGACATGAGAGCTTGCTTAGCTCTTTAAGTAGTAACATGTCGACTCGAATTCCCTCGGCTCACCTCGGATTCGATAGTCATATGCTCAGTCACTTCATGTAAAGCAGTCCGATGTCCTGTCTTGTCATACAACCCTTGGAATGCAACTGCCAATCATCCCTGGTCTGATTTCCTAAATAAGCATAGATCTGATGATGTGGCAAGAACTGGGGCTCTCCTGGTTTCCCTCCAGTTCTGTTCGGCTGTTTGAATATTAAACGGTCTCTCACCATTTCTGGATTGGTTTCCCACCAATTCTCTCAACCTGATCTGCTGTGGTTGCAGATATTCAAAAGTCACATCAGATGTTCAAAAGTCACATTCTGTCATTCACCCTCGTCATACCTCTCGGTCATACTGGTGACTGTCATCAATGCTGTCACTCGTCACTCTGACACGTCTGTCACTCGTACTGACTTACGATATACCCTAGTACAACTCTCCCCCCTTTTTAGGCGCGCCTACGTCCTCGCTAGGCTGTCCTGCCCTTATGTACATTGTTGGGGGGTTAGCATGCACTTTGTGACAAGGATCGAGCTGCTAAGCCCTCGGTTCTCGGGTCCGTGCCCCCAGTTCTCGGGTCCGGGTCCCCCTCTGCGGTTCTTGGGTCCGTGCCCCCCAGTTCTTGGGTCTGGGTCCCCTTCCGTATTCTAGGTTTCCCCGAAAGCCCCTCACCGTCTCACGCCGCCAACGCTCAGACGGTTTGGCAACCCTAGTACTCCGCCAGATCACGGGTCTTCTGCGGCCTTTGCGCCCCCAGGCTGACTAGCCTCGGTATCTTGAGACTCGGACTCGTCTGTCCTCGTTGTCAGCGTCGATATCAGGTTCATTACCGCGAGCGCGCTCTCCTCCTTCATGCGCTCGCTAAGCTTCAGCTCGCAAAACAGGTGGTGCAGCAACGCACGGGGTATCGCATACACCGCCTGGGTTGAACCCATACCGCGGGTGTTGGCCGCTGAGATGCCCTCCTGGGCAGTGTTCTCATGCTTCCCCAGAATTGCTAGTGTAGGGCAGGGAGTAGCGTGGGTGCACTGCAGTAAAGGTACTGAAGGCGCTGCGTTAGTCCATATGTGGGTTGGTTTCATATACGGCGTCCCATACTTACAATAAGTAGTCAGCAGCGGCTCTGGTAGGCCCTTCATTACAACGCGCGTGTGCAAGCCCCTCAGCGCGTCGCCTGCAGGGTTCTCTATAAAGAAATACGCAGGGTCATAGAACTCAATGATCTCCCTGGTGCGCTGCACGCGCCTGTCCGCCAGCTTCAGATCTGGTGTCTCCCGCGTCTTCGCCTTGCTGTACTCCTTACAGGGTGGACTGGCCCAGATGACATCGAAATGGTGCCGCGGGTAAAGCTTGTAGTTCCAGTGTAAGATGTCCTCCGTGCACGTGGCTTGCCACTTCGGAAGGATGTCTACTGTCACCACCTCGCAGTCCCTAAACTGGCGCTGGAACTGCTGCTCCACTGACCCAGTGCCGCTGAATAGCACCAAAATCCTTACTGGATGCTGCACTCTCGAGAGATGGGGCTGGTAAGCCCGGCTCTGGCTACTGCTGTAGACTGCCGGGGTTGGAGGTCCCATTGCCATCAACTGCCCTCTCTGTTCCTCCTGACCCTTGTGTGTCTCCCTTCGCCTCTTCTCTGGAGCTCTCCTTTGCCTCTCCTCGTCTGCTTCAAAGACTCTGAGTGGTTCCAGCCTGCCTCCTTTGCCCTCGAGATCCTCTCTGGTCCTCCACTGACTGTGATTGTGTGGTAGCCCCTTCCACTTCGTCAGCCACTCCTGCACCTCCAGCCTTACCACCCAACTTCCTGAACCGTGTGCTGATGATGCGCTCTACCTCGCGTTCCTTCTGACCTTCGATCATTACAGGTGGTGGTGCCATCTCCTCTTGCCTGCCTACAAAGTGTTTGGCTCTTGATTGCACAGGGGTGAGCCGGTCAGTTGTAAACACATCATGCACCTTCCAGTGAACTGGCAATTCCAATTTGTACGCAGGTGGGGCTCCCCGATCCTGCTCTGGCAGCTCCTGCTGCCTGTCACTGTACAAGCATTCTACCACACGTAGGGGGCCGTGCCTGAGCTTACGCAACTTTGGCTTCAACCCCCGATCACCAGGCAGTATCAGGTGCTGGCCATCCACCCACACCTGATCGTTCACCTTTATTTGCTGCAGCCTGTGTCGCGCGTCGAACTGCTCCATCATGCGCTGCTGGACCATCTGCAGGTTCACCCGCGCTGCCTGTAATTGCCGCGCAAACTGCTTGGTCAGCTCGTGCGCCGCCCCTCTCTTGTCCGCAGCTACTCGCCCACCTTTCCTTCGCCTCGCCTTCCAAAGTTGCGTCCATGAAGAAGTCCGACTGCGTTGCTGGGGCGTGTCCGTACACCAGCTCAAAGGGAGAGAATCCAGTCGCCGCTGACGTGGAGTCATTGATCGCGTATTCCACAGGTGTCACCCAGAGGTCCCAGTCCTCTTGGTTCTCAGCGACGTAACAGCGCAGCATGCGCTCCACAGTGTGGTTGCTGCGTTCCGCTTGTCTGTCGCTCTGGGGATGATAGGGAGTAGTGTTGGCTACCTTGACGCCCATCAGCCGCATGAACTCCTGAGTCATGGCATCGCGAAAGCGAGGGTCTCGGTCGCACACTATCTTCATGGGGGCTCCGTGCAGTCGCCGTACTGCGTCCATGAACAATCTTACCACCACCTCTGCCGAGCTGTCGTTGTAAGCCATAAGTACCACATGTACCATCTTGCTCAGCTTGCAGGTGAAGGTGGTGAAAGCGTTCACTCCTCGCTGGGTCATTGGGAGCCCGGTTACGAAGTCGATGCTGACCACCTCCCAGAGTCTGCTTGGCACTCTATGCGGTTGCAACAGTCCCATGGGATACCCCTGCCGCGGCTGCGTCTGCTGACACGTCACGCACGTCTTCACCCACTCCGCTACATCCAGATCCATTCACGGCCACCATAAGCGTCTTCAGACACGATCCAGCGTCTTATGCCTGCCGGTGTGGCCTGCGGATGGTGCCTCGTGAGCCTCCCTCAACACTAGCTCCCGCAAGGGCGAGTCCGGGGCCAATACCACCTGATAGCGCCCTTCCGCCACTCTCCAGATGATGTCGCTTACCAGTCGGAAGTGCTCTGTGCGATGGTGCTGGGTGCTTAACAACTCCTGCTTCAGGGTTCTGAGGTATTCACTGCGCCTGTGCTGTGCTCTTAGCGCTCGCAAGAACACCCCTGGCTCCACTGTCCCCGTCTTATCCCTGACCTTCGCTGCTGCTCCAGAGAGTGTAACTGCTGGTTGCGCTGAGGGTCTCTCGCGTGTGCCCAGCTTGCTGGGTGGCTTCTGCGGCCTGGCTATCACCACTAACATTGGCCATGGGAGTGGAAGCTCCTGCAAAGCCGAGCGATGACCCCTCTCTTCCCCAGGTGAGGTAAACAGCCTGTTGGGCTCACCGTGCTCGTTCGCCCTTGGAATGACCTCAACGATCTCCAGGCCGAACTCGCGTAGCAACGGTCGCCAACTTGCCTGAGGGAAGTCTGGCAACAAGAACAAGGCAGCTGTGTGACACGGGTCCTGCTTCGCCTCGGATGCATAATGTCTCAGAATGTCATCGATGCTCACGTTAGGGTCTGAAAAGGGGGGGTTGCACCAGACGATACGACCCCTCCACTGCTCGTTCAGGTAGTCAGTCCAGAAGGTGCTCACCTGCCGATTTTGGCCCATAGCGTCACAACATGCGTCTACCTGGAACGGTCCACCCAACACCCGAGAGTACTTGCTCTGCAGCCTAGCGAACTCTGAGGAGATCGGCTTCCAGTCCCGCTTGTCCACCAGCGGTTCTCCAAGTCGGATTCTCGGACTTGTTTGCTGCCGCTCTGCTGCTGCTGTCGCTGGTTGCTGCTCGGCTGCTGCTGTTGGCTGTTGCTGCACTGCTGCTGTTGGCTGCTGCTGCTCTGCTGCCTGCGTTCGCTGTGCTGCTGGTTGTTGTTGTTGCTTCTGAGCTGTTGCTGCGGGCGACTGTGTTGGGGGTGTCTCTGACAGGGCAACTTCTGCGTCTAAGGGAGACGCTGGGTCATCACCTGTTGCTGGCTGCTCTGCTGCTACCGCTCGTTGCGCTCTCGTAGTTACGCCTGCGAAAGCAGAGGCTGCTGCCATTGTGGCCACTGTGTCCATGGCGTCGCGCCACAAGTCGGGAGTCTCTGCCCACCACAGTTCATTGAGCTGCGTCAGCTTCCTTGTGACTACTGGTGGGCTCACTGGTGGGTGTTCCTCGTCCTCCTCCTCGGGGGTGAGCCAGATCGGAGAACCCCTGGATGTACCGGCGGTAGAACCCAGCCAGACCCAGGAACTGTCGCACATGTTTGACAGTTTCCAGCTTGGGCCAATCCTTCACCGCCGCGATCTTGTCCGGCTGGGGTCGGCATCCTTCACGATCAATGACATGCCCGAGAAACCGTACAGAGCGCTTGAAGCACCGCAGCTTTGATTCCTTCAGCCGAACCTTGTTCTGACGACAGACCTCCAGCACCTGCTTCAAATGACCAAGGTGTTCAGCTGGATTCTTGCTGAAGATCATGATGTCGTCGACGAACACCCTCACGAATGAGAGGTGCCAATGATGTAGGCCTCCTGACGGGACCTTTAAACCGAAGCCTCTGACGACCCGAACTCACCTTTGGACGCAGCAGCCGCCTTGTCAGAAACCTCTTCATCCTCATCATCATCAGAGTGTGACAACGTTAGCTTGAGGGGGGGGGAAGACACCTCATGCGAGGAGGGCGAAGACAGCGATGGCACAGAGGCGAGCTTAGCGACCTTGGTCTCGGACACCAACTCCTCGGACTCTGAAGATCTCGATGCGGACGAGGCAGCTCTGGAGCAAGTCTGCGCGGTGCGACCAGTAGCGTGCCCCACGTCAGCCATCCCAACGGTACGAGACTGGGGGCCTTACCCCGTACGCGCTCGGTGGGAAGCCTTCCAGATGCTCCCCCGTGAGCGTAGAGAGAGCGCTGCGCAGGATCATGCGAAGGGGTTGGAGCCTGACTGGGAGCATGAGGCTCACCAGCTGTGGGAGACAGCGCAAGCGCTGCGAGAGCACAGCAGTACTCCGTCAAGGAGAAAGGGGCGTAGACGGTGCCGTCAGCAACTGCGGCACTGGTGGTGACAGCAGAGGGGGAGCAGCATGGTAGCAGGTACAGCTGCTTTAGGAAGGAGAAGCTGAGACACCAGCAGCACCTGGACAGACGCGAAGCAGTGGCGAGAACGGCGAGGCCGAGCAGCGGAGCAGCGGCGAGGCCGAGCAGACCAAGCAGACCGCAACGCAGGCGACACCTCCAGATGAAGAAGACGCGGAGGAGGTCCCTCAGTGGATATGGGACGAGCTGACGGAGCTGAAGCAGGTGTACGCGGACGTGGTGGGTATGGAGCTGCCCAAGGGTGTCGTGGACCGCGAACACAAGTCCCCGCTGCGCGTGGACCCGGAGTACCGAGATGGGGCGAGGCATAAGCGGTGCTACAAGCTGTCCATGGAGGAGTGGCGGCAACTTCGTGAGCAACTGGACGAGCTTTTGGCGAAGGGATACATCCGTCCTTCATCCTCACCCTGGGGCAGTCCAGTATTGATGGTGCCCAAACCCTCCAACCCCAAGGAGCTACGACGAGTGATTGACTATCGCCAGATCAACGAGATCATTGTGAAGGACCGCTACCCTCTTCCTGACGTACAATCCCTCATCGACCATCTGCAGGGGGCGACCATCTTCTCCACCGCTGATGCACTGTGGGGATTCTGGCAAGTACCCATGGAGGAGGACGCAATCGAGAAGACAGCCATGACCACTCCGTTCGGGGCCTACAAGTGGCTGGTGATGCCTATGGGGCAGTCGAATAGCCCTTCCTGCTGGCAGCGGAAATATATCGCATCCGCAAAATATTTCTCATCTCCACTATCACAGTCGCATATATCACGGTCGCATGACACGTGCCTCCGGATTATTTCCAACGAAACCAAACATCAAGACTCAAACGTGCAAGTTATCTCGCACAATATTTATGCAAAATTATTTAAATAGCTAATATGAAAATGTCATTCCAATGACTAAATTTACTCAGTAACATTAAAAAAAGCTACCAGCATTGTACGTGTACCTCGCACCAACTCCCTTGCATTGTGTTGGACATTCTATGAAAATAATGTGATGGATCCACTCGCAAGCCTCTTGAAGGAATTCACTTGGCTTTCTTTCTCCTTCCCAAGCAGTGAAACGAAACCAGTGCGATGACTATCATCCCTAAGAGTAATACACACAAAATATTCACAGAAATATCCTTGGACCTATTATCCTTGGACCTATTATTATCCTTGGACCTATTATTATCCTTGGACCGATTCCTTTGATATCAATCGAATGTGTGTGGCTTATCCTTGGACCGATTCCTTTGGTATCAATCGAATGTGGGTGGCTTATCCTTGGACCGATTCCTTTGATATCAATCGAATGTGGGTGGCTTATCCTTGGACGATTCCTTTGGTATCAATCAATGTGTGATCATGGACCGTTCCTTTGGTATCAATCCAATGTGTGGCTTATCCTTGGACCGATTCCTTTTGTAAATCAATCAATGTGTGTGGCTTATCCTTGGACCAATTCCTTTGGTATCAATCGAATGTCAAAATTTGCTTATCCTTGGACCGATTCCTTTGTCAATCGAATGTGTGTGCTTATCCTTGAACCGATTCCTTTGATATCAATCGAATGTGTGGCTTATTCCTGGACGATTCCTTTGGTATCAATCGAATGTCTGTGGCGTATCCTTGGACCGATTCCTTTGGTATCAATCAATGTGTGTGGCTTATCCTTGAACTGATTCCTTTGGTATCAATCCAATGTGTGTGGCTTATCCTTGGACGATTCCTTTGATATCAATCGAATGTGTGTGGCGTATCCTTGGACCGATTCCTTTGATATCAATGTGAATGTCTGTGGCGTATCCTTGGACCAATTCCTTTGGTATCAATCGAATGTGTGTGGTGCATCCATGGACCGATTCTTTGATCAATCGAATGTGTGTGGCGTATCCTTGGACCGATTCCTTTGGTATTAATCGAATGTCTGTGGCGTATCCATGGACCGATTCCTTTGGTATCAATCGAATGTGCGTGGCTTATCCTTGTACCAATTCCTTTGGTATCAATCGTATGCGTGTGTGAGTGTGTGCGATACGCCTATGGTTATGGAGCGCCTCAGTGCCCGCTTCTAGTTTATGCTTTCGCATCTTCCATTGTCCGTCCCTTGGTTTGCACTCCTCGACCAACAGGTTCCATTCATTCATCTGTGAAGCCGCTTGGGGGCATGCCGGCAGGAATCGCTCGCTCCGATACGCGGGATTCACCACGTATTGAGTTGCATACAGTGTAGGCCCGTTCATAAGCAACAGTCATTTTCGACCCAGCGGCTGCAAAATAAGCAATTTGCTTATGTATACACCCCTGCTAAATATGAAGGGCACTAGAAATGCAGCGCTGATTGCTTAATACACTGGTGCTTAAAAATGGGCCCGCATTGTACGGTTGCGCAGTCTCGCGTGTTTGGCAGTGATCGGTACATAATTACATCCACACATGCTGCTTTGCATTGGTTTAGGTGTGTGTGTGTGTGTATGTCGGTGGTATCTTGGCACAGCCCCGCCCTGTTCTTGAATGCTTCTTACATCGACTGGGATGATGTTGGCTTTGTCAGCAAGCCTTATGCCGCTCAGTGTGTGTGCGTCACGACATGAGCAGCGCCGCTGGCATATGTCAGACGGTGTTTTTAGCATGAGCGAGCCTGTGCTAGCCTGGGATGTCGAGGGGTGTCTGTGGGGGTGCTTGAGGTTGCTGGAGGTTGTGGGGGTTGCTGCAGAAACTGGGGTAAGCTAGGGGATGTAGGCGAGATGGCAGTGGAATGTAGGGGGGAATGTAAGGGAATTAGGAGGCAAGAAGGAGGCGTACCGCGGGGTTGAAGGGGGACAGCCATCGAGGACGGCGAGAAGAAATGTAAAAAAAAGTAGAAGGCAAGAAGGAGGCGTGCACACGCCCCAGGGTTGTAAAGGGGGGACAGCCATCAATTGACGAGCCGGCGAGGGAAATGTAAGGAAGTAGGAGGAGGCAGAAGGGGCGTACCGCGGGGTTGTAGGGGGACAGCCATCGAATTGACGCGCCGGTGAGAGAAATGTAAATCACCTGAGATCCCGTGAAGTGCGGTGATCGAGCAGGGATAGTCTTGGAGGAGGCCTGGCATTTAAGCAGCCTGGGTGGTTTGGCCGCAAACGATGGGGGGTCTCCAGAATTGTGTGGTATGTTGTAGATGACGGCGGTGACCGTGGGAGATTTGTGATTGGCTGCAGATGATGGTGGTGGCAAACGAGGTCTGCCAAGAAATAAGGGACGGGATAGAAGAGAAGTTATGGAGGCAGTACCGTGGTGTGCCCATGACCGTCCATCCGTCATCACCCTCGGTGGTGGTCCTCGTCATCAAGGGCGATGCTGGCGACGGGTGCCGATGCATGTCTCCTGCTGCCTCCAGGCTCCGGCAGTGTTTCAGTACCCAAGTGATGGCCCTGCTCTCACTCTCTCTCTCTCGCACGCCTGTAAGAGTCGCAACCATAGCGAGGCCCAAGCAAGCGAGCAGAACCTTTGATCGTGTGGCATCGCCATTTTGCCCTGGGCATTATCTCGCTCTCCTGGGCGGCATTTGAAATTGTTCGGATGAATTCTTCATGCAGATGGGGGTCCCGTGATAGGAGCAAAGAGGGGCGCGGAAGGCTCGGGCTGCAGAGCGGAGTTTCTGAATGGCTGTGGCGGATTATTGAGGCTCGGGCTGCAGAGC